>PYAF01005855.1:1286542-1305184 GCA_007407185.1 Glycine tomentella | reverse complement strand
AAAGTAAAAGAAATTATCATAGATAACTTGTGATTGACATTGTAAAAATATTTTATATTATTTATGCATAACCTATTTTTTCTTTTATTTATTGATATACTATATTTTTATTCAATGAATATTTTAATATATATATATATATATATATGATTTTAAGATTAATACTTGTAATCTATATTTATAAATAATAAATATATAGTCAATTTATTTAATATTTCTTAAATTGAATAAAGTATCATTTTAGTTCTTCAAGGTGTATAATATTGTAATATTAATCTTTGAAACTAAATTTTCAAATAATTCCTTAATAATGTAATTTGTAAATAACTTGGTTATTGTAATTTGTTAATAAGGTATTTACAGTAGAAAGTGATTGAATATTATTATTATTATTCAATATATTTTTGCACGAACGGTTATTTCAGTGCTTAAAACTATAATGAAATAAATTATGCTATCGAACAATGTGTTGTGCTCCTTGCAGGTATGAAATCGATTTTATTGAGAAGATTGTTGAGAAGGTCCATAAAAATATAGCTCCTAAACCTTTATATAGTGGTCAAAACCCTGTTGGACTTGGACCTCGCATAGAAGAGTTAATGTCACTCCTAGACATGAAGCCTTATGATGAAACTGTACGCATGTTGGGTGTATGGGGACTTGGTGGAGTCGGAAAAACAGAACTTGCCAAAGCTTTGTATGACAACATTGTGCAAAGCTTTGATGCTGCAAGTTTTCTTGCTGATGTTAGAGAGAAGTCAAACAAAATCAATGGCCTGGAAGATCTACAGAAGACACTTCTATCAGAGATGCGAGAGGAGCTAGATACTGAATTGGGCAGTGCAAATAAAGGGATGTCTGAAATAAAACGCAAGCTTAAAGGAAAGAAAGTTCTTTTGGTTCTTGACGATGTTGATGACAAAGACAAGTTAGAAAAGTTGGCAGGAGGACGTGATTGGTTTGGTTCAGGTAGTAGGATCATTATAACAACAAGGGACAAAGATGTGTTAATTGCTCATCAAGTTGATAACATTTATCAAATGGAAGAGCTCGATAAACACCATTCTCTTGAGCTCTTTTGTTGGAATGCCTTCAAACAAAGCCATCCTAAAACAGGCTTTGAAGACGTGTCTTTGCGTGCTATAGATGTTGCCAAGGGTCTTCCACTGGCTTTAAAAGTAATAGGCTCTGATTTGGCTACACTTGATGAAGAAAGTTTAGAAGATTGGAAATGTGCATTGGACGAATACGAGAGGACTCCTCCTGAAAGAATTCTAGACGTGCTCAAAAAAAGCTACGATAGATTGGGAAGCAAACCAAAACAGGTTTTCCTGGACATAGCTTGCTTCTTCAAAGGGGAGAAAAAAGAATATGTTGCAAATATACTTGATGACAGTGGTGCAATTACTTACAACATTAATGTGCTTGTTAAAAAATCTCTCCTGACTATTGAGGATGGGTGCTTGAAGATGCATGATCTAATACAAGATATGGGTAGAGTGATTGTTAGGCAGGAAGAACCAGATAATCCTGGCGAACGTAGCAGACTATGGTACTATGAAGATGTTATTGAAATACTAACTGATGATTTGGTAAGAATCCTCATCTACTCTTTTGTTTTTCAATTTATACATTATAGTCTATTTTATTAATGCAATATGCAATTGATGTTACTTGTTTGTACTTGTTTTAAAGGGAAGTAATAAGATTCAAGGAATAATGCTTGACCCACCCCAACGAGAAGAAGTAGATTGGAGTGGTACAGCCTTTGAGAAAATGAAACGACTCAGAATTCTCATTGTTCGAAACACATATTTTTCATCTGAGCCTGAACATCTGCCAAATCATTTGAGGGTGCTTGACTGGGTTGAGTATCCTTCAAAGTCTTTCCCATCAAAATTCTATCCAAAGAAAATTGCTGTCTTTAATTTGCCTAGAAGCCATTTAACATTGGAAGAGCCATTTATGGTACAATTCTATACCATGTTTTCCTATTCTTTACGTATAGTTTTTTTCATTTAACAAAAACTTCCACTGTTACATTATAAAATTTCATATATATCTCAAACATGCTGCTAATCATTTTATTGACCATTTCCTTTTGGCAGAA
The DNA here is from genome assembly GCA_007407185.1 of Glycine tomentella. Lineage (NCBI taxonomy): Eukaryota > Viridiplantae > Streptophyta > Magnoliopsida > Fabales > Fabaceae > Glycine > Glycine tomentella. Next base: position 1,303,074 of record PYAF01005855.1, on the reverse strand, counting down.
ATTTCCATGCCTGACTAACATGGATTTCTCATATAACCAATCTATCACTGAAGTGCCTGATGTGTCCGGAGTTGAAAATCTAAGACAACTGAGACTTGATCAATGTAAAAACCTAACTAGTGTTCATGAATCCGTTGGATTTCTCAAAAAGCTTGCTTATTTAAGTGCATCAGGATGCACCAATCTCAGAAATTTTCAGCTAAAGATGTTTCTACCATCTCTGAAAGTTCTTGACCTTAATCTATGCATAATGCTTGAACACTTCCCAGAGATAATGAAAGAAATGAAAGAGCCATTGAAGATTTATATGATAAATACTGCTATTAAGGAGATGCCAGAATCCATTGGCAATCTTACTGGGCTTGTTTGCCTAGACATATCAAATAGCAAGGAACTTAAATATCTGCCAAGTAGCTTATTCATGTTGCCAAATGTTGTTGCCTTTAAAATTGGAGGATGTTCTCAACTTCAAAAATCCTTCAACAGTTTGCAGAGCCCTTCAACGGCCAATGTTCATCCAACATTACGAACATTACATATCGAGAATGGTGGTTTGTCAGATGAAGATCTTCTCTCAATTCTCAGTTGTTTTCCGAAATTAGAGGTGTTAATTGCTTCAAAGAACAATTTTGTCTCTCTCCCTGCATGCATTAAGGAATGTGTTCACTTAACAAGTCTCGATGTAAGCGCTTGCAGGAAGCTTCAAAACATTCCTAAGTGCACTAACTTGAGAATTCTTAATGTTAATGGCTGTAAGGGTCTTGAGCAAATTTCAGAGTTGCCATCTGCTATTCAAAAAGTAGATGCAAGATATTGCTTCAGCTTAACTAGAGAGACATCAGACATGTTATGCTTTCAGGTATTAATACTGTTCGAACATGTGGTGATCTGAAACTACCCATATAATTTCTACTCCATCAATGCCTATTATTCTCCTCTCTTTCAATCACATCATAATATCACCTATTATGCTTACATTTAATGTCCACATTTGTTTTTTCTTTTTGTCATAAGAAAAAATAAATGAGACTAACAAGTGACAAGTAAGAAGTGTTTATTATCAGTTTCACATTATGAGAAATGCTAAGAACACACTCGATCTTTCAACCACTCATTCTCTTACTGGTTAAAATTTATTAAAAATGATAAAATTTTATAGGTTCCACATCATATTTAATGATTCTCTCTTCTGATTTTGTAGTATTCATTACATATTTATATTTTTTTATTTTGGTCACTTATCTTTTAAAATTTCAGTTATAGTCCTTTATCTTTACGAATGAACTCAAAAAGATATTTTAACAGGTGAAGAAAGGTATTTGTGGATTAGAAGTGGTGATGCCTAGGCCAAAAAAACAAGTGGTGATTCCAGAATGGTTTGACTTAGTTGGACATGGAGGGAATCCTCATTTCTGGGCTCGTGGCAAGTTCCCTATCTTTGCTCTAGCGTTGCTCTTCCAGGATGTGAGAACAGGGCCAATAAAACACTACGATGACCTTATTGAGCTGCAACTAGTTATCAACTGTCGATGTGTTCCTCGCAAAGGCTATTACAACTTCAGAGTTCCTCCAGATCACATCTTAATTTGTGATCTACGACTTTTATTCAGTGACAAGGAGTGGATTGGCCTTGATGCATTTCTTGACTGTGACTGGAATGAAGTACAGGTTTCTTATATTGCCGCGTCCACCATGACGCTAAGTTGTTGGGGTGTTTATGTGTACGAAGGAGGAACAAACAAGAAAGATGTCCAATTCAAGTGTCCCGATGCCAAGTATTCAGACATGTCACCGGCAGTAGTTCCTACAACAGATACTAAGCTGGAACGAAGAAAGATGATAGAGAGGTATGGCGCAGGCCAAGCGTTTGATGCAATATCAACTACTTTGTTGGAGGTCTACGAAAATGTAAAGGATTTGCCAGAATATTATCACATTCCGTTGAAAGAGAAGTTGATTACTATACTAGGATTTTATAAGGAGGTATCGAGGCAAGCTGAGGCTGAATTAGAATCCGGACGCTCAGATTTACAGGATAAACACTCTTTCCTCACGTCTTACATAGAATATGAAATGAATGTCAAAGCATTGGAAGAAGAAGAAGCTTCAACCTCTGGCCATCAGGGGAGTAAGGAGGAGCAACTACACTTCATGCAACGTGAATTCTATGATGGAGTGACGGATGGACTTGTTGAAGCACGGAATAGGTTTCCTTCTCTGGATATTATTAAAATCAGAGGAGCTACCTTAAAGAAGAGGCCGAAGGGTACTTGTGTTGAATGGATATTTGAAGTACTATTCAATGAAAGAAAGGCATACACTGAAGGAATAGTGAATGGACTCCTTGAAGCAAAGTTGAGCTTTCCAGATCTGGACATGTGGGCAACACTACATATCGTATTATGTACAAGAGGCATAGAATGCTTCCGCGAGGGAATTCGCCCATCGATACGAGTAATTGATGAAGTGGAGGCGGCACCTGTGGATGTAGGAGAAACTTCAACCTTTGGCCATCAGGGAAGTCAGAAGGAACAAGGCTACGAGCCTCAGCAGCAAAAAAAAATATGGGAAGTATTCTATTATGGAATTGTGGATGGACTTTTTCAGGCACAAAATAGCTTTTCCAATTTAGATGTTTTTAAAACCGCAAATGCTGCCTTCGACAAGAGGTTTGCATGGTCACCTGAAGGGAATCTCCTAGTACACACGGTGGAAATGAGGACATACACGAATGGAATCATCAATGGACTCCATGAAGCAAAGCTGAGCTTTCCTGATTTAGACATTTGGGCAACACTAAATGTTGTGTTAAATAGGATAGGCATATATGAAACACCGGCACTTGAATTTGCTTCAAGCATCCTGGATGTAATCAATATAATGGAAGTAGGGGAAGCTTCAACCTCTGGCCATCAGGGAAGTGATCAGGAGGAGAAGGAAGAAATAATGAGGAAAATAGAATGTGATGGAATGCGGGATGGACTTGTTGAAGCAAAGAAAATCTTTCCTTCTCTAGATGTTATTAAAACCAGAGCTGCTGCCTTCAACAATGGGACTAGGGTTGAATGGTTATTCGTACTACCTCGGGTTGAAATGAAGTTACACATTGAAGGAATTATGAATGGACTTCTTGAAGCAAAGTTGAGATTTCCTGATTTGGACATATGGACAACACTAAATATTGTGTTATGTGGGAGAGGCATGGAAGGCCTCCACGAGAGAATTCGCCCATTGATACAAGTAATGGATGTAGGAGAAGCTTCAACCTCTGGCCATCAAGGAAGTGAGGATGAAGAACAAGGCTACAATGCTAAGCTACAAAAACTAATGGAGACAATATTGTATCAAGGAATGATGGATGCACTTTATGCAGCTCACGATAACTGTCCTTCTCTGAATATTTTTAAAACCAAAAGTGCAGCCTTAAGTGCCTCAAAAAACCTTAAGTATTTGGTTGGAGTTATAACCGACGATAATCCAGTATTACCCACGGTTATGGTGATCATGTACATAAATGGAATTATGAATGGACTCCGTGAAGCAAAGCTGAGCTTTCCTGATTTGGACATCTGGGCAACACTAACAACCATATTAAGTAAGATAGGCGTCTATGAATCATCAATACTTCAATATGCTTCAAGTTTCCTGGATACAAACAATACAAAAGAAGTAGGAGAAGCTTCAACCTCAAGCCTTCAGGGAAGTGAGGAGGAACAATGCTGCGATAACTCAATCATGGAATGAAGGATGCACTTTACGAAGCTCAGAATAGCTTTCCTTCTCTATACGTTTCTAAAACCTTATGTGTGGAAACCTCTCACTCTCTCCCTCTCCAAACATTTAATCCCTCCAAATCAGTCTGTGTAACCACAAGAGGAATCTTCAGCCTCTCATCACAACGAAATCTTCAAATCTTCCAACCAGTTGCTGGAGCCTGGAACCACAACTTGTGTCTTCCAAGGTATTTTGGCTTTTTCCTAATTTTTTAAACTTTGTTAGTTTAATTTGCCACCCTAATCATGTTTCTTGTCTGCATTTTCTTAAACCTAGACCTAGAGTTGCTTTGGATGAGAAATTTGATTCATTTTTCTAGTGAAATTAAAATGCTGTATAGTAAAATACTTTTCTTGGATAGTGTATTCAGAAAGAATTTAACATTCTAATATTTTGTACAGACCACCAACGTTGCATTGTACTTGTCTGCACAGAAAATTTAATATCTTAATCATTCGTGGCATTTGTGTAACAGTAAACTCTTCATGCCATCCTAATTTTCTGTGTTTTTTGTGTGTGGGAATGGCCTCTGTTTTGAAATTTTGGATAATAATAATAATGTGTAAAAATTCATCTTTTAACATGAAGTGTTTGTTTATCATATTTTTTAGTCTATGGTGGTTGCTTTGAATGAAATTTGATGAGTTTCAATTTGTTCTCAAAGAATAGGTATCTGGATTTTATCAGTAATCCAGAAATGGAAAAATCTTTACTATGCAGCATGATATGAAGCAGCAGGGTGGTTCTAAAGATTTGCTGGCTTAGCCCTCAGGGCACAGAGGAAGAGTTTAGGCTTGGTTTGAGAAGTATGGTTCTTCTCTGTAATGTTATTAATAAATTTCAATCTGGAGCTGTACCCAAGGTGAGTTAGATCATAATTTAGTTTAATTTGCAATTTTACAGGCTCAGGTTTTGGTTATCCGTTTCTTGTATGCTACAATGTATTCTTCTTTCAAGGTTGTGGAGAGTCCTGTTGATTCTGCATTGAACCCTGATGGGTCACCATTAACTGCATATCAGTATTTTGAAAATATGAGGAATTTCCTGGGGCGCCTGTCCAAGAATTTGGACTTCCTTCCTTCCTTTGAGGCATCTGATCTGGAACAAGTAAGTAAATATAGATAAAGCATTGGATACTTGTTACTGTTTTTATATAAGTTACCAATTTGTATCATGGTGAATTCAATTCAATTGTTAATAACACCCGTAGTCAACACTTAATTGTAAACTCTAAAGTTTAATAATGTGTTGTTTGGTTTTCTACTAAATTATCGGTTATATTTTAGGGAGGAATATAATCTAGGATTGTCAACTGCATCTTGGCATTGAAATACTATAGTAAATGGAAATTGACCGAGGAAAATGGTGAGTAGAAATTTGGCAGAAATCTCAAATCCACTGTCTCTGCAATGAGGAAAAACTCAGAGCCATTCTAGGACGAATCTTCAATGTGCTTGGGGAGTCCATTGATAATTTAGGTCCTGTAGATACTCGTCCAACATCTCCCATTCATAGATATGTGCTTGCCTTTATACAATTAGATACAAAATTAGCCATTTTTGAAACAGGAATAAAAGTATTATATCTTTTAGCTCCTCATCGTTGTGGAGGAAAAATAGGACTTTTAACTAATTCCTTGTGATGGAATTCATTGATCAATGATGAATGTTTTACTTTTGCTCTTAATTCTGACATTGAGTCTAATAAAATGGTAGGAAAACTTGGTTTATTTGCTAAGCAAAAAAATGGAAAACTTGGTTTATTTTGACTTTTATACTTGCTTTGGACTTGTCTAGTTGAATAGAAAGAATAAGTGATATTTTTTTATTTTTTTATATTTCTATAATTTCAGTCTGGTTCCCAATCTTTGAGTATGCTTGTTCGTGCAATTCTATCAGATAAGAAGCCAGAAGAAGTTTCAACGGTATGGGATTATGTAGCTCTATGTGTTTCACAGCTGAATTTCATCAAAACTTTAGTAATCAAGTTACACCTTATAGATTATAAGTCTGTTACATTACTTGAGAGTTGAGACTCTCTATCTCTATTATGATAAAAAGCTTTTCAAAATTGTAGCATTATCATGAAAGTTGGTATGGGCTCTTTTTAACGCTGCTTAAATTAATGGGTGTAAGGATTGCTTGTTGATTCATGTGCCCCTTGCTTATGATTTGATTAGTATCACAAAATATCAAAGATCAGTTCTATCACTCTTTCAAATCTTGGCTCTAGTTTTTGTTTCTTTATTTATGATGTCAAGTCATTGTCTAATTATGAAAAACGAGACAACAGATAACAGCTTAGAGGATGTTGATTATAATATCTTATAGTTTAGCAGATTTAAAAGTGATAAAGCTTAACAGAGAGATCAGATTCAACCACAGAGAGGTCATCATCCAGACTTAGATGATTCTTTATTCCTGTTCAAAGCAGGCCAATTTATCCAAAAGTTGGAAACTCAGGACAAGGAGGACCAAACTTTCGGCAGTTGGACCACTTAAGAATTTTATCAATTTGCTTTAAATATTAGGATGCAATTATAATTTAGATATTCTAGTACAGTTTAGCTCTATTCATATAGTACAGCAATAAAAAAACTTAAAGTGATATTTGTGTGACATTTTTCTTTGTTCTCAGATTAAGCTTTTTGCTCTTGGAAAAAACAACAGCTCCAAGCATTCATCATGATGAATCAAGAAAGACTGGAATTTAAAACCAAGAGTAAAACTCTTCTGGAAGTTCAAGGAGGAACACAAAGCTATGTGCAACAAATTTGTACAAGAAGAAAATGAAAATGTTGCTCCGGATAAAGATAGTAACACAACCAGCTCTTGTTAAAATTAATGTGATGAAATTGATTAAGAAATTCAACATTCAATCTGATGAGTTTATTTCAAAGAAATCATCACGACCTTGACTGTATTAATGACTTAAACTTTGCTTCAAGTAGCACAAAGATATCTGCCTGCATATGATATGATACATTATTACATTCCTATACATACAATAGACAACAATTGTTGCCAGAATAAATTTCTTGATTACTAGGTAACACCACAATCTTCATTCCTAACATAACATAAAAAGTAAGAGCCTAAGCCACTAAATTGAACCCTAGTGGTAAAGGAGTTTAGCGAATAGGTTATTATATTGTTATTAAACCAAAAAATTGAAGATAAAAAGGAGAATAAACAGATCTAATATGTGTATTGAATTCGCTTTAATTAATTCAAATGTTGAAGAATTAGATAAGAGTGGTTCTTAAGTCTCGTCTCAATGAATTGCAGAAACATGAAGATAGATTGTTAATCTGAAGGCGCGAGATTCTGTGATAAAGTCATGAGTTAGAGTTAAGTCAAAATTCCAAAAAAATGAAAGTGAATATTTGATTTGTAGTTAAAATTCTTGCGATATATATTTTCATATAGATTCAATGTATAAAAATAAAATAAAAATAAAAACAAGAATTATGATCTTTTTACAAAAGTATTTTTGTCTCGAAAATAATTTTTCACCTAATTTAATTTCAATTAAACATGTTCAAAATTGGTCACTCCTTCTAGGGGTAATAGCAGAGAATATAAAAAAAAAAAAAATTACAAACCAACTCATGCATATGCACGGTTACTTATTAGTTTCCGATTTTGATTATTATTACTATTCTTGTGCTTAATTAATTAGTTTGTTCCAGAACTTGAACAATCGTTTGTATTGACCTGGAAAATATTTTTTTTCTTCATTACCAGTCTTCTACGCTGATTCGCTGAATTAGAAAGATGGATATATATTAGAGTAAATTACATTCGCATCCCCCATGTTTTGCTCAAATTTCATCTAATATTTCTTCCTTTTTGCACCTTACAAAAAAAACCCCTTAATTGTTTAACTCATATTACACTCAGACCCCCTCCCTGTTTAGTAATTTGATAGAAATTAGGCACATGCTGGTCACATGACTTTTAATGAAATTTTATGTCTAAAATACCCGCATCTTTTTCCTCTCAACAAGATATTTTAAAACTCTCGCTTCTTTTAGTTTTTTATGTAATTAGACGTGAACATACTTTGTTGGTATGCAGTATTAACACCTTTCCTTCTTCTTCCTTTTCTTCAATTTTTTAGTTCAATTTTTTTCTTTGATTGAATATGTTTATTCGCTTCAAATTTTAGTATTTTTTTTCTGCATTTGTGTTTTTAACTCCTTTCTTTGAAATATTTCTTTATGACAAGGTGTTTGATATGATATCTTAGTCAAGAGTTACAGACAAATCATAATGTTAAACTAAAAAGATGAGTAATTCAACAATTTTAATATTTAATTAATTCTTTCTCATTACAGTTATTGTATATACCTAAAAAACAAAAAAAATAAAGGTTATAATCAACAGTAAGGTAAAACCAGATATGATATGATCAAAAGAAAAAAGAAAATAAGAAAGGCATATAGGCTTAAAATCAACAATAATAAACAAATGATTTTCAGTTTATCCATTGTGTTTCATGCGGTCTCAAATATCAACACTGTTTTAATCAACAATAATAAACAAATGATTTTAAATATCATAAGTGATCTCAAATTGGTCCCTCAATGAAACCCTATTCAGAAATAGACAACAATAAACAATGAAAATTAAACAAATATCTTTAAAATGTAACCTATGTACAAGGTTTAGTGGTCACTTACAAGTCTGCCTGGAAGAGGAACAATAGAGAACTTGTGAATTGGAAAAGGAACAGTAGAGAACTCACGAATTGGAAGGGGAACAATGGAAAAATTGCGAAAGGGGAAGAGAAAAGGAACGTGAACATCGTTGAGAGAAAGAGGAACTCGCCCTCCATGGACGCAGAAGAAGAACTCGTCAACAAGAAGAAGATGAATAGTACTCACATGTGAAGAGAAATGAAACGTGAATCCTACATTTTGAAACTAATTGAGAAGAGATAATTTTGATTTTATAATTAAAATATAAGGACAATTTCGTCTGTTCACATATTTCAATTGACATTAATTAACTATGTTAATAGAGGGGGGTAAAAGTAATATGAAAAAAAGAAAGAGTATTGGATGAAATATAAGCGAAACAAAGGGGGTGCGGATGTAATTTATATCGTAGGTTTTCACCTATTCGGAAACAACTGTCTTCGGTTCTTTAGATCAATTACATATGTATAAAGACCTAATTAAAATTAAAAGTGACATCACCCAGGAGTCACTCCAGATAAAAGTTTTGAGCGACCTAATGTATTGTCACGTACGAATTATTGAGGATCAAAGCAAAAATTTAAAACGAGAAGGGACGAAGAAAATTCATGCTTGCATATTTCTAATTTCTTGTTATGGTATGTATAAAAAGAAGAATACTTCAAATTAGAATTAATTGGTTCAGGAAAAATATGAAAATAATGCCATCATCCTTTGCAAATTGCTGGGCCTGGATTGAATTTTATTACATGTATGAGAAATTGTCTTTTAGAAAGGCATAAATCATGCATATTTGGAGAGGGTCATTACTTTTTGAAAATATTGAGTACTAGAGAGTGATTTTGGTGGATCTTAATTCCAGGCACGAATCATCTTCTTTTTTTTTTTTTTTTTTTTTAAATTAGCTTTCGAAAGTTCTCTTAAAAAAATTATGTCTTTGAAATCTCTTTTGACTTTTTCCCTTCTTAATTGCAAATATCTGTCCCATTCCAATCCATATATGTATATAATAGTCAAAGTTGTGCCCACTCTGGTAGACTTTACTCCGTTGTTGCCCTCAAAGCTAACATCGATTCAAAATTCTTGTCATTGGCATTTCACCTTCCTCGATTAATTAACTTTTGTCCTTTGGAGGCCCCTAAATAAATTGATATGTATCATCAGGTCAAAAACTTGTAAGCTTTAATTTTATTTTTAATTAAGACATTTAATACATACATACATATATATATATATATATATATATATATATAATGGAAATATTTGACTTGACTCCAGCAGCCAATGTTCAATTTACACAATCAGCTACTTCACAGAAATTAATATAAATATATACATGGAAAGGAGGAAAATAATAATTTACATGTACACGTTATAAGAAGGTACCCAAAACTTTTCGAAGTGTTTTACACAGACTAATAATGGATGTGGCCAAGTTACATAACTCTGATGATGATGATGACAAGAAAGAAGATGAAGTTGTGCTTCCTGGGTTTAGATTCCATCCAACAGATGAAGAGCTTGTGGGGTTTTATCTGAGACGAAAGGTGGAGAATAAGCCTATGAGAATTGAACTCATCAAACAGATTGACATCTACAAATATGATCCATGGGATCTTCCAAGTAAGATCACCTTCCTCTTGTAATCTATATATAATTACTGAAATTGAAAACTAGTTTTTAATTTGTTTTTGCTGCAGCAGATAAATTTCATGAATTTGGTTATGGTTATTTTTTTCACATATATTTCAATAATTAAGGACTAGAGTGTTTGATATACATAAATTGAACCAAACAGCAAGCTAGGATAATTAAGCTTAGTTAAAGAAAGCATATATTGTGTTGGAGAATATATAAACTTAATTAGCAAATTTTAATTATTAAATGGATAACAAAAGAGTAATTAAATGGTTTAATTGATACTTAACATTTTGCAAAGTTTTCATGTGAAGATGTGGAAACTCAAGCTTCAATAATGTGTAATTGGATAAAATATAAATTGAAAAGAAGACAGGGATTTGGTGTTTATAGGCATGATATGTACATGTGATTTTCAATTCTAGGCTAGCTAGCTAGGTGTGCAAGTAGCCACACCATTTTGATTTTATGATTTTATACATTTATTGTATGGATTAACTCATGATTTCTAATCTCAAGTCCTTTTTGTATGCTGGTAATTAATGTATGAAGAAGTGAGTTCAGTGGGGGAGAAGGAATGGTACTTCTTTTGCATAAGAGGGAGAAAATACAGGAACAGCATAAGACCTAATAGAGTGACAGGTTCTGGATTTTGGAAAGCCACAGGGATTGATAAACCTATATACTGTGTTAAAGAACCCCATGAATGCATCGGTCTAAAGAAATCATTGGTCTACTATCGTGGAAGTGCTGGTAAAGGCACCAAAACTGATTGGATGATGCACGAGTTTCGCCTCCCACCCAATGGAAAAACTAGCAATAATCCACAAGCTAATGATGCCAATGATGCTCAAGAAGCTGTAAGTCAATTATATATGGTACTCCTTGTTTTGTTAATATCTATGGTTGTTAGTATAAAATTTTTATACAGTTAATCAATTAAAAATATGGTGGATGACTTTTACAATACCAAAATAAAAGTAATTCATCATAAATGATAATTTATAAATCAACGGTATACTATAATTTACAATTTACCTAAATTTATATATATATATATATATATATATATATATACTATTTTCTCTAATCTTATAAGACAGTGTCTTAATGTTTTTTAGAAAGATAATTATGAACTAATAATATAAAATAATTTTACACAATTATTGAATTATAATTTATCATTTATGATTAATTTATTGATTTTTATAATAATTATATTAGAAATCATATAAATAATTTTTTATGATTAGATGAAAACATAAAATTATATGCATTGAACTCTTTCTTTTTTATGTTTTATTTCAAATAAGTATAAAATAAAATGGGAAATAAGCCATCTAGAACCGTACCGCATGCATGTAAAGACAAATCTGAGATATCATAGTCAAACGACCACTACAGTTTCTGAGATTCGGGGTTAATTAGAAGCTTGTTCATACTCGAGAGAAGACCACAAACAAATTAAATTATTCTAAAGTCAGAAGCACTTTTATTAGACCCCAAAAAGGAGAATTACACAGTATAGATTAAGACACACGAACCAATTTATTTACTAAATAATCACATTAACTCATCTAGGCTGAAATAATTTAGCTAAGAAGGACAGACACTTTCAAATAAATAATTGTGTTGGATTGTAACTGTATACGTAACCATGTCGAATTTTGTATAAATATTTTTAATTGTAATATTATAATTTTTATAAAAAAATAGTAATTAAACTTGTGTACTTACCTCAACAATTAGATGATTTTTTGTATTGGAATACTTTGTTTTAATAATATATTGTAAAGGAGTTTTAATTAAGCTAAAATTGTTAAACTTTCATTTATAGATTTTTTTTTTTTTACAAATGTTAATTATTAATTGTTAATTTCAGCGAAGAAATCTTCGAACCCAGGAACTTTTATTTATAGAATTAAATAAATACAATTAACATATTAAAATGCATAACATACATGTTGGTTGGTTTTAATATGTTCAGTCTAGTCTAATTTGTGTTTGATGAAACGTTTCTTAGGTCATTGGCTCGTCAAGATCTTTGGAATTGAACGATTGGAATTTAATAGTAATTAAAAAAAGGAGAAAACAGTGAAGTTAGTGTTACAGTACTACCATTTAACCATATAACTTAAATTAAAAAAAAATGTAATTATCATAACAACTTTTTGTAGAAAAATTAATAATCGTGTGTAAAAACCTTTATTATGAACTAGTGATCGAACTACATATCAAATTAGTAATTTACATTATTGGTTTCCCACTCAACTATACCAAACATTGTATTAATTGAATTCGCTTCCTTGCGTTGCTTATCAACAGTACTTAACTTAATTAACGATGGTTTACGTAACAAGAAATCTCGCAAATAATTGTATACACCTTGAGAATTATGTGGCTCTCATCTCAGCGTTACATAAATTGCATTTATTATTTCAATTTGTATCACTCACTTAATTTTTTTTCTGTCTTTTTATTTATGGGATTCGCAGGAAGTGTGGACGCTATGCCGAATATTGAAACGAGTCCCATCTTACAAGAAGTACACACCAAATTTGAAAGACTCAGCAGCAGCACCAATAATGACGAAGCCAAATTACCCCACAAACTCTTCAAGTATTTCCAAAACATGCAGCTTAGAATCTGACAACGGCAAGCCATACTTGACTTTCACAAACTCATTATCACCACTACTCATTCAACAAAATGAAAGGAAACCAGTTATTAATGGACATGTTGACGTTGAAGGTAACCACTTATTTCTAGGTCAATTAGGCAATAATGTAGCTCAGGCTCCAACATCCTTGTCTTACTCAAGTTTTTGGAATCGTCATCATCAGAATAATGTGGAATTTGTTAATGAGAATTGGGATGATCTCACATCTGTGGTTCAGTTTGCTAATATTGATCCATCCAGGGTTTCTGATCATTGTAAAGAATTTAATAGATTTTAAGAGCATTTTGATGCTTAAACTATACTAATAACAGTAACATAGTTTCAATATCTTTCACGTACCCTACTCTTTTCTTGGGTGCATGCGAGACAGTTTGACCAAATATATTGTTATTTTTTCTTTGGTCCATTTGACAAAATATATTATTGTATGAATAATTTATAGTTTTGATAATATTTGTCATACACATGGTATCCTCTATTTTTTTTCATCAATCTCATTGGGGATCATTCTTGTTCCTTTTTATTTACGTGTCCAAATATAATTAATAAAGTATTGATTATTTGATTTAATTAACTTTATACCCGTTGTGCATAATAACAACTGACAGTAGATATTAACAAAGTGTTGTTTTAAATATTTCGATTATCCGTCAAAAAAAAAATATTTCAATTAAGGGAGTAAATCAAAAGATTTTATAATTAATACAGATTTTTTTTTAAAAAAAAACTTGAACTTTTTACTATAATATTCGACATAAAATTGGGTTGAAATAACACAAAATATAACACAAGCTTGTCACAGAATTCATTGGGTCTAATTTAACTGTTTTTGGAAATATAATGATAGAATAAATAAAAATCATTTTATTTCATTTCTCTCAAATTAATTAAAAATAAATAATGAAATAAAAATGTAATAAAATTCACTAGCTTTCGTAATATTTCTTCCACATTTTACCAATTCTAACGATATCCTTATATTTCATTTTCATCTAGACGCATACATAACTTCGACGTCAACACTTATAACAACGCTCCGATAAATTCGGATTGGAAATCGGAAATGATGTGAACATTTAGCAGTCCCATCAATGCATGTCAATACTTCCTTAACACAAAATAGCTGTTGATACAATAGTAATCCCAGTAAAGGGCACAACTTGAGGAGGAGGTGAAAAGAGGGAGAGTCAGGTACTCAGGTTGCCATGATTCTGAAGAAAGTCACGCACTGAAGTCCTACTTCAAGTTATTGGTAAAACATTTGTGGCTTTTTTACAACTAGTCAATTCTCCATATTTATGATACTCCATTTGGATTTGAATTCTACATTCTTATATATATCTTGTATACCCAATTTTGTTTTGAAAATATCAAACTATCCTTTTCCAATCCTAATATTTTCCTCTTTTGTACGAATTATTCCCGCAACTACACCTTTTTCACCTGCCCGACAGCAACTTCTTCTCCCACAACTTCACCTTCTTCATGACAGCCTCACAACCTCCTCCTCACGAGTCACGACATCATAGACTGTGATCCGGAACATGGTGTTGTCTTCCAGAACAACAATTATAGAATATTTTTTATTTTCAACCATTATTAGACACGATTCTAGAAGCTATATAGTAGTCTTACGGAATAGTCATTTTAAAATATAGATTAAGTTCTGGAATAGATTTTCTGGAATACATAAAATGTTTCTTGTTTTCAATCTTTATATTTTACTCTTGTGAAACAGGCATTTCAAAAGCTATTTTTCAATGTCATAGACCACCTAATCCAAAAGCTATTTTTTATTGTTTTGGAACATCTAATTCAAAAGTTATTTTTTACTGTTATAAAACACCTATTCCGAAAATTATTTTTTATTGTTATAAAACACCTAATTTGAAATTATGTTTTACTATTATAAAACACTTATTCCAAAAGGCGAAAGAATTGAAGTCGTTGCATCATGAGGAAGGTGCTGAAAAAAGGAGGTGGCACGAGACAAGGAGAAAGCTACTGCAAGAACAGAAGCCATCACATGTGGGAGGTGCATCATGGGTTGAATTGTTTTTGAAGGAGGGAGGTGTTAGAGTTGGAAAAGATGGTACTAACTCATTAAGGGAAGTTTAGCATTTTTAAAACTAAAATAGGAGTGCAAGATACATATATGAGAGTGCAGGATTCAAATCCCTACTACATCCCATGGGACTCGACAAAGCTCGGTTGAGTTTAATTGTTGTTTAAGGTCCTCAATTCATTGTGGAAAAAAAAAAGGGCTCTATTCGTTGATCAAATGTTACATATCAAAGATGATTTACCAGTCAGCTCCCGTTCTATTACATTACATTTACATCAGAAAAAGGTATTCACTGTCAGGGCAGGTCATAACACAGCGTGTTAAGGCAATGATAAAATGAAAACAATAAGGTTTACACGCCATCCAACAAAATGGTATGATTACAATGCCTAAAGTTGAAATTTGCTCTATGTTGTGTACTTGTGAATAACATATCAGGGTTGACGGAAAGAGTTAGCTCCTTGTTCATGGTGATGATTGGTTCCTGGCTGGTTAACCACAGGAATATCCAAGCTGCTTCCATCAGTTTCAGGTGCTACTTCCCTTACATCAGCTATCCTTGCCTCCGTTGCCTGAATATCACTCCATTCGTTGTCTCCAACTGGCTGAATGTTCACCTGATCCGTTGCCATGTGGACTACATTCTCTGCAGGGACGGGGATGGCTCTAGAAACACTCAGGCATGCTTTATCAACATTTTCTTCAGTGGGGTCAACATGTTTTGTATCTGAGCGTAATGACTCTGTCTTCTCAAAAACTTGAGTTGTATCAATGTGTTGCCTGTTAAAAAGAAAAATATCTGCTATGTCAACTTTGGTTTTATGATGCTCCACATTTCGTAGTTGATATACATATTCAAACTCAATAAACTCGTAAAAAGACAAATAAACCATCAAAAGTCTCCTTCCATTTCCCTGTTAGGTATTGATAGATATTATTTCCATCTTTATGTTTAGGTGGGAAAACAGAAGTAGCCAACAACTCTAATTTAAAAAAATAAAAGCAAGGGCAAAAGAAAATAAGACGCTAGACCTTTGAAGTTGGGCTTTTAGTACATTCACATATGCAAGAAGCTCTTCCTTCTCTTTTAATGCTGCAGATTCTCTCTGAACAGCCTCCCTTATCCTAGTTTCAGCATTTGCTTCTGCAACCCTAACCTTTTCTTCTGCTCTTACTACAGCTGCTTCTAAGATCACATCATGCTCTCTAGCTTTTGCCAGTTCACAACGCCACATATTTGCTTCCTGAATAGCAACATCTCTCTGCCTGATTAATTGCTCTCTTTCTTTGCTTAAGCCCACAGTCTTTTCTTCAGACTCCTTCAGCTACAAAAAAACAATTTAAGACAATATGAACATTCAAGATAATTCGTAATACCCATACATAGTAATAGCTAAGGATCAAAAGTCGAAAGCAGTTTAGCGAGAATCACATGAATTTCCATCAGCCAAAAAATATTTTCAAATGAACCAGAACAATGGCATACCTTCTGTGTAAACAGCTCTTGCTGCTTCTCAGAATCTTTATTCAAACGCTCAATTTCTGCACAAGCAATTCTCCGATGCTCATCCATAGTATAAGCAGCAGATGCTGCAGCCTCAGCAGCTTCAGCAGTCTCAGAGAGTTTATCTGCTATATCTTTTATAGTTGAATCACGTGCCCGAAGGTCTCGA
>PYAF01005855.1:1267595-1286442 GCA_007407185.1 Glycine tomentella | reverse complement strand
AATGGCATACCTTCTGTGTAAACAGCTCTTGCTGCTTCTCAGAATCTTTATTCAAACGCTCAATTTCTGCACAAGCAATTCTCCGATGCTCATCCATAGTATAAGCAGCAGATGCTGCAGCCTCAGCAGCTTCAGCAGTCTCAGAGAGTTTATCTGCTATATCTTTTATAGTTGAATCACGTGCCCGAAGGTCTCGAGATAAATTCTGTAGCTCCTCATCCTTCACTCTTAGTGTTTCCTGTAGAGTGGAGTAGCATCTTCAGAACCGAAAATCCAAAGCAATAAAGAACCATAAAGTCCCAAGAAAACAATAAATACCTACATAAAAACATTCCTTGTCTAATTAAAAAACAAATCCTTTCTCTATTTATATCCACCATCCTCATTTCCTATTCAAAATCTTGGCCACTACACCCCCACCCCCTTTAATAGATACTGTAAGAGGAAAGTGATATCCCCCAATATACTCTTTCTTCCTCTTTTTTTTTTTGCTTTCGTTCCTTTACTTCTTTTTCTAAGCAAGTGAACATAAATCATAAGTCTGCAAACGTCAGTTAGCCAATTAAACAGTGATGAAAAGCGTAGACCTCCCCTAACCCCAAAATTGAAAGATGTATTTCTTTGTTTAATACATGACAATGGCATACAGAGAAGCGTTATCATAATTCAATTTAAACCATATTGTGTATCTTGCCACAACCATTATTGAATGCATTATATACAAAAGTATGACAATTAATTCATAGCATCACAATCAAAATTCATGAAAAAAAAAATGAAAATGTTCTAGCTAGTAACTATCTAGTTAAGGGTACATTTGGTTAAGCTTATGACACACACACACACAAAAAAAAAAAAAAAAAACACTTTTATGATATCACTTTTCTTTTTACCTTCTAAGAATAGTACTAAAAAAAATTTCCTCGGTGTTTTAGCTTATTTTAAAAAAGTTTAATTAAATTTTTTATCACTGTTCATGACACACATGTTTTATCTAGTCCTTGCACAAAAAGAAAAGATTTCCAAATCAGTCCTTGTATATTAAGGCTACCAAAACAAATTAGTAGCCACAACTCTGCAGTTCTCTGCTGCACCATCACAATTGCTGAACTATAAATTTGAGCACAAGAAAGACAGAATAAACCAGAACTAGATTGTACCTTCATTATTGTTAAATCATCCAAAGGACCATCAGTAGTCCTATTATTCATCATTCCCAGAGCATTTCGCAAAGAAATCTGCATTGCTGCTTCAATTTCTTTTGAACATTCCAAGGCTGTTGAATTGGCTGCAGCAACAACAGTTGCAACAGTTCCTAATTTTGTAGAACCATTCCCACTTAAGGAATTCACAGCTTCTTTATGGGCTTTTAGAACCAACTGAGTTGCACTAATGTCAGATGATAAAATAAATCAGACAACAAAATAATCACAGCTATTAGATAGGAAATCTGAAATAGAAATGATCCAGCAATCATTCAAATTGATCCAGTGTAGCAGAAAGCAAGAACACCAGACAAATAATAATTATAATAAATTATAAAAAAAGGAACATAAATATAAAGGCTGAACAATGACATGGCATTAGTATTCTGCGGGTCTCCCTTTCCAAGCAAAAATGTCCATAACAATGATTATAAAAACACATTGCTCAAAAGATTTAGAAAATTGTGAAGGACTGCAGTCATGACTCATGACTTATGAATCCTTAATAATTTGAAACATGACAAAGTAAACAAAGTTTTGTAAGGAACTAAAAAATAAATGATAAAACTCAGAGCAAATGCATTAATACATTTAGGTTCAAGCATGCAGTATCTCATTTGCAAGCTACACCTCTATACATTTTTGAAATACAAAGGGATTATAACATTCATACTATTACATTCAACAATATAAAATAAAATAAAAGATAACATTATATTTCATGGAACTTGGACCATAGGGGAAAGGGAGAACAAAGTGTGGGATTATAAAACTTACTGTAACGTTGACACCCACGCTCTAGCTGCACCAGGAGTCTCGGCACAGAGGAAGTAATCCTTTTTCTGTGGTGTCCCAATATCTAAAGAAGGCAATTAAGGTAACAAGCAGAGTGACTTTCATCAATTTGCTACCAACTGATAAGTGATGATTCATAAGTACTAAATGTGATAAAAATGACAAAAAGGATACAGAAGCAGCACCCATCATACTTTGGAAGCCCACTGTAATACACAGAAGTAAATAAACATCCAAGTCACGCATAAAAAAATTCATCAAACAAAACTTCATAAAACATTTATGGAAACTAGGCAAAATAGGCTTGTGTTAAAAACACCATTCTTACTGGAAATTCACAGGAGATATAGTGATTGTGCTATTGGCGTCGAATACAATCGTTCCTTTAACAGAAGGTTCGTTTCGTCTTATCCTAAAGATAGGAAAGCATTCAAAACAACACAGAAGATCAGTAATCAAAGTGATTTTCCGTTTCCCCACACAAATAGAAACCAATATGCATACACATACTTGTATTCCATTCTCCCCGTTGTCGGGTCCAAGATCACCCAACGCTCGTTCCATTTTCTCAGCTGTGAACACAAAAGCGACTCATACATGAACTAGTTTTTTTTTTTTTTCATTCTAAAAGCATCAATCAATAATTGGCTATTCAAACGATTATAAAACACATAACAAAACAGAACACATTTGAATTTAAGACGATCAGAACATCGAATATGAAATTAACAATTGGAAATTCGGAAAAGAAAAACGAGTAAAGGCGAAAATAAAGTGAAATTGAAGGGGAAAATAGGAAATAGGTATTTGAGATCAAGGGGAGTGCGTGAATTACGGTTTCAGATCTCTTGAGAAGTGGTCCCTGCAACAGGTTTCTACCGGAAGCGGAAGCGAGCTGGCGCTTGATCTTCTCCAAGCTATTCTCTGTGTTTTCTGCAGCTCGCTGTGTCATTGCAAATTCAGCTCAGTGCTATTAACAGCGTCTCAAAAAACACATAACGAAAGAAAGAGAGAGAAGGCAGCGATTGATGAGTTACCGGAGAAGCCATGAGCGTAGATTAAGACTTGTCGGAAGCTCAAACACAAGAAGGGTTTTTGGTGATATTCCCCCAGAATTGCGTTTTCGAGTGTTTTTTACTTTTTTGAAGAATATCAAAGGAAGAAAAAAATGTTTAGAAAATTAAATTATTTAATGGGAAAGACCGGTAGGTTATTTGGCATACTAACTTGCGGTTGTGCAGTTAGCTTGACTTTTCTTGTGTTGGTTAGGATTAATTTTAACAAAGATTAAAAATAATTTTTTAAGAGGGATAAAATTAATTTTGAATAATGAAATACATTTAAGAATTTAATTAGAGTGCTACACAGTGTAAAGATTTCTTATACTTATATCCCGTCATATTTTGTTGTATATTAGTTAAATTTGTTGATTTTATAATAATTAATTTTAAATTTTGCTTAAAATGATTTTTAATCAGTTTAATAATGGAAAAACTAAAAAAATAAAAAATAAAAGTTTATAATGTAAAAAA
The DNA here is from genome assembly GCA_007407185.1 of Glycine tomentella. Lineage (NCBI taxonomy): Eukaryota > Viridiplantae > Streptophyta > Magnoliopsida > Fabales > Fabaceae > Glycine > Glycine tomentella. The sequence continues at coordinate 1,282,910 of PYAF01005855.1, read as the reverse complement.
ACCTTTAACTAACAGTGTATCAAAATTAAACACAAATTTTATATTAAAACATAAGTTTAAGTTTTTAAACATTTTCAATTACCCTGTTAATTAAAGTAAGAGTTTACATTGATAATATCCATATTTTTACAACACTTGACACTTCTTGTTCTCAGTTTGGCATTCTATTGATAATACATCAATTGGTTTATAAAAAAAAATATAAAGATTTTTATATTATCAATAAACTAGTATTATAACATGTGTGGAAAAAATGTCATTTCATATAACTATAACTAGTTTATAATAAATAATAACTTTTAAATGTATAAATTATGTTATGCTATGTTATATGTTATAATTAAAATTCAAAATTAATAAATAGTTTTAAACATATAAAATATATTTTAAATTTATAATAAATAATTTAGTTTTTTATGATATATAGATATTTTTAATTATTGATAATCTAAACATTATTGAAATTAATTTAAAACCAAAGACCAAAATAATATATTAAAACAAATAAGACGTTAAAAATAATTCTTAAAAATACTTTTATTGAAGAAAAAATCCTATACAAGACACAGAAAAGTTTTGTGTAGAAATAGAGAAAGAGAAGGAAAAACAAACACAGCATACACCTTTTTTTAATATCTTGAAAGCTTGCTGTATGCATGTTACAATCTGATTTTTTTTTTTTTCCAATTGTTATTAGCTCACCGCTATCTCGCATAAATGCGCTGGTGCATGCAACTTGCTTTGCTGATGCATCAAGGTAGCTTCTGAGCTGAACAAGTGAACATATTACAGAGATCACATTCCAAGTTGATATTATCACCTTTTTTTATTATACAAAATTACTGTATCACCACCATTTTGTTAAATTTTTGTTGAATTATCTTTTGGTTTCCCCACCTCATCAGATGCAGCATTAGCATATGTAAAGATCATTCAACATTCAGCAGTATTTAAAGGATACAAAGGTCAGATTGGTTGCATAAAATTTAATAGAATTCCACCATTTTTTTAAATGTTGTATGTGATTGTTTTCACATTTGCATTTGTTTTATCTTGTTTTGGTACTTTTGCTAATAGTTTGTAAGTCGCCAGAGTAACCTTTTATGAAAAATAATATGATAAATTCAACTTAATGGCAATTATTTGCTGCGCAAATTGCCTTTTGTTAATACAGAGTTGTCTTTTTCTTCATTATGATGGTAAATAGTGGGTAGAAATGTCCAATATCACCCATTCAAGTTCCTTCTCTTACCTTTTATCCTTCTTATTGTTCTGACATCTTCCTTTTTCTCTGTTTCTAGAGGCCTTTTTCGCCCTTAAAATAGCAGAAGAGAAATTTCTATCCGTCTCAAAATCGCAAATCTTACTGCTAAAGTTCCAGCTGCTTCATGAGCATGCTTTACATCGGTAAGTGGGTTCATTTGTTGTATTAAGAATCTTGAATTGTGTTAGCATTTGAGATTTCAGCTCACTTAACTTAATTGAGCATCATGTAGTGGACAATTAAAGCTAGCCCAGAAACTGTGTGATGAATTTGGTGTTTTGGCATCAAGAGTAACTGGTGTAGATGAGGAACTAAAGACAGAAGCAAGCCTTCGCCATGCTCGTACATTGCTTGCAGCAAATCAATTCCGAGAGGTTTTTCTATTCTTCTTCGATGTACTAAATATTAAACTATATACAGAAAATCAATCACATGTTCTTCACAGTTTGATTCTTGAATTTATAGTTCATATGTTACTATTTTTCTTTTGTAGGAAACATGGGATCATACTCTAATATATTCTGTTTTACAAGTGTCCTTGTACTGTATCATTTGACAACAGCATAGGATTTGTATTGTTATGTATTGAAGTACAGTATGTGGGGATCTTAGCTTCCTTACCCCATAAGGAGACAAAAGGGTGAAAAAATTAATGTTGCAACAGTTAAGCAATTAAAAAATTTACTGTTTTAAATCTGTATAGATTGTTTTTAATTTTCATATAATGATTCTTTTATGCAGCTGCTGTGGCAAACTCCCTCTTCTGTATGTGCTACAAATACAATCTTCAAGATGAGAATGCTTCAGTTCTTCTTTTACTTGCTGAGATTCACAAGGTAAATTATCATATTGTCTGACACACTTGTTAGTTTCATGTGGTGTGGATCAGCTATCAAACACTTTTTTGTTCTGATAAAAAAAATATGGATGAAGCCATCTTGACTCATTCTTTTTTATTTCATTCTGATTTATCTGCATGATCATTTTTTTATCATTTCTTTTTAATGCTTGATCTATGTCTCATCCTAAATAATTGGCAATCTACTACATTGTCCCAACCCTAGCTTTCACATTGTTGTGTTCTCTACTGTTTGTTTACTTTTAAAGCCTTCATTCATTTGTTTTTACCAGAAATCAGACAATGCAGTTCTTGGTCTTCCATATGCTTTAGCAAGCCTCTCATTTAACTTGGACCTTCTAAAAGCTTCAGCTACACTTACTCTAGCTGAGTCGTGGCTCTCTCTTGGACCAAGCCATGCAACAAGAGCTCTAAATCTTATCCATGGAGTTTTCCCAATGATTCTTGGTCATGGTGGTTTGGAACTCCGCTCACGTGCCTATATTGCTGAAGCAAAATGCTATCCGTGTGATTCAAACTTCAATGGTATGTCACTGTAAATAATTGATGTTAGATTTTGGTCTTCAAATTTGTTGTCTATCTAGAAATATTTAAACATATGCTGTTTTTGCAAGTATTTCAATACCAATAGCCGACTTTCTGATTCTGTAAAAGATAATAATCAAATAGGGGGAAGCTAGATTTTCCACAATTGTGTTCTGAGGGTGTTGATCCTTTTTCTCTCCCCGTATTGGGGCTTTAACTGAATCTTACTTTACTGATTTGAATTTCTTTTTCAGTCTTTGAAAATTATGAGATAAGCATCTGAAGAACTCCAACTTTTGGAGGTAAGCAAACTTTCTGCGTTTTAATCTTTTGTGTAATCCCTTGTGAGAGGGAGAAAAATGCGAGGCCATGTGAATGAATCCGTGTGTCTTGACTACACAGTAGATTAGAGCCGCAAATACAGTAGATAATGGTCATATAATTATACAACTCACAATATCCCTAATTTACAATACTTCTTTTACACAATATACTACAAAATTACAAGCTTCCAGGCAGTTTCATTGGTCCTTTTTCATTTGTAAGCCTTTTTTTGCTGCATCTCTGCTTCCCGTCAAAGTTCACTTGGACACATGATTGCATGCATGTGATAGATACTAGAATATTGTGTATGCGTAAAGCGTAAATTGAAGTAGGGATGACTGTTACAATGAAAAACCAGTACAAGCCAAAAGCAGAGGCATACATTATATTCGGACATATAGATACTAGACAAATGTTAATCAAATTAATTTTATGGGGTCTTAATACATGCAAGTTTAAGTTTTGTGATGGTGAAAGGTCACTAGTCAACTAGCAAAAATATTTCATAGTAAAATTGACTTATTTAACCCATTATTTTCCTGCACCATCCTATTTTAAACACTTATCAATAATTTTCAGTTGCTTTACCGTACGCTAGAGACATTTCACTGTTAAATTCAGTATTTAAATTGTTTTACTTGTATTTTTAAATTTTAAGTGCCTTGTTATTTTATTTTATTTACAGCAAGTGCCTTGCTGTAACGAATAGTTGGTGACTTGATATGAAATCTCAAAAGTGTTTGCGTTTTATACGAAAGCCAGTTTAAAGTAAGCTACAGATCTGCATACTTTACGAGAATTTTATACAGGTTAAAGTTTTAAACTATGGTCTTGATAGTTTCAGAAAGTCTTTCGTTTCATTCCCAGAATTAGGTTACCATCACGATCAATTGATCATACAGAGATTTAGTTAATAATATATAAATAAATAATTACAAGGTTCTATATATTTATTTGTCATTGAAATCATTTAAATTTTTTCAAACGGAACTTGGAGTTTGTGGATTGATTAAACAAAAAATGTCATTTCCTGAAGCTCTCTTACGAACGTTACCCACCATATAAAAACAATCGTCACTTACTTTTAACGAGCTCATCTTGACTGTTAATCCAACTCCAATCCTACTCGGTTGGACATATTGTCCATTTGTCCTTCAAAGAAAAGTTTAGTAGGCATCTCCAATGGGAGTTTTATATTGATTTGAACAGTATTAGCATTTCAGTTTAAAAATTTGTACCATTAGAGAAAAACTGTGAGAGTCATTTGTTTATTAGATTATTTCTTCTATCTCTTTTAAATGTGGACTATTTTTCATGTAATAATAATATAAAATTGTAGGAGAATGACCGTTACTTTGTTTTTTTTTTTTTAATCACCGTTTCCTTTTTATTTAGATTGCAATATATGTAAAAAAATATCCCTTAATTGCAATATCTTTATACACTTCATTATGCATTATTAACAGTAGATTGCATCACTTTTAAAAAATAAAATTAGATTGCATTATGGAATTATAATGTGAAAATATATTTAAAGATTTTTTGATTCTGAATGCAATAGTTTTAACGATGTGTAGCTTCAAGTTCAAGACAAAATTTTAACTTATACGGTGCATTAATGTTTAAAATTTTATTATATAAATAACGTATTTTGATAATATTTTTTACACAACAATCCTTTTAATTTTTCTTATCTTATTTCATTTAATAGTTCTCTTAAATTTTCTTATCTGTATTTCCTTTCTTTTAACACACAAATGAATCCCAATGAACATTGTTGAGATTTATTTCAGTTCTTAATTTTAGGTATTAAAGTGACAGCAATATTATGTAAATTTAAAGACTAAATTGACTACTAAATTACTAAATTGGGTACTTACTAATAATAGTAATAAAATTAAACAATACGATTTTAACTAGTACAGCGGACCCAAACCTACTTGAAGTCATCCATAATAGTATACTTTGATTAGTACGCGTGAATCTTTATTTGCTTAAAAGAACATCTACACATTAATTTTTTTTTTCTTAAAATGGCTATCTTTCTATAAAGAGAATATATACTAATTTATTACATTAGTATATATTAATATACTTCAACAAAAATATAAATATAATTCATATTTCTTAATTTATTAATATTAAAAAACATTACAATTTTACAATGCTAAAGTGTTCTTTTTTATGCATAATACTAAAGTGTTTAATAGATATGATATTAATATATATATATATATATATATATAATTTTAGTATCCATTTAAGTATATATTATAATTTTCGCTTATATAGCAATGAAGCATTTGGCCTTATATGATTAAAACAAATCTCATCTCATACGAATCGAATAATATTATTATAAAGTTTATAATGATTTATTCAATTAATTGAGTTAGAGTTGTTTAGCAAAGATAAATCAAATAAATGTAAAATATAATGTAGTAATTTTGGAACAAAACAATGCAACAAGAAAAGGGTGTGAGAGGAGCGTGCGAGCAGAGAGTCCAATCCTAGGTGGATTTGATTTCACACTATGATGTTCTACGTTGAATCTTGAAGGCAAAGTAATAAATAGTTAAATACAAACCACGAAAAGCACCAAAGCTGCATTATCCATCCACGTTGAAACAGCATCGTTATCTATTTCCATTTCGCCTCTATCTCTATATTCACTTCCTCGTCCTCATCCCAAAACCAATGTCCATATACTATTACAGTATTACTACTACAACCTCCAACCTTATGCGCCCACTCCATCACTCTCCGCATCCTCTTCCAATCATACCCCACCACGTGTCACACTCCGCCGCCACTCCCATTCCCCTTATATATCACACCAGAACAACCAGAAGCAGCACCAAACCAATGCCAATACCCAATTCCAATACCACGGGCAATCAAGCCCAAGTTCAAACCGGTTTAAAGCTCCTTGGTTTCAAAAACTTCGTCCGAACCAACCCTAAATCGGACCGCTTTCAAGTCAACCGCTTCCACCACATCGAGTTCTGGTGCACCGATGCTACCAACGCTTCCCGCCGATTCTCTTGGGGACTTGGAATGCCTATTGTGGCAAAATCCGATCTCTCCACCGGAAACCAAATCCACGCCTCCTATCTCCTCCGCTCCGGCGACCTCTCCTTCCTCTTTTCCGCTCCTTACTCTCCCACCCTCTCCGCCGCCACCGTAGGCGCCGCCACCGCCGCCACCGCCGCCATTCCAACCTTCGACGCCGCCACCTGCCTCGCCTTCGCCGCCAAGCACGGCTTCGGCGTCCGCGCCATCGCTTTGGAGGTAGCCGACGCGGAAGCCGCCTTCAACGCCAGCGTCGCCAACGGCGCCGAGCCGGCTTCTCCGCCGGCTCTCCTCGACGGCCGCACCGGCTTCGCGGAGGTGCGCCTCTACGGCGACGTCGTGCTCCGCTACGTCAGCTACAAGGACGCCGCGCCGCAGGCGGATCCGTCGCGGTGGTTCCTGCCGGGATTCGAGGCCGCGGCGTCGTCGTCGTCGTTTCCGGAGCTGGACTACGGGATCCGGCGGCTGGACCACGCCGTCGGGAACGTGCCTGAACTGGCGCCGTCGGTTAGGTACCTGAAAGGCTTCACCGGTTTCCACGAGTTCGCGGAGTTCACCGCGGAGGACGTGGGAACGAGCGAGAGCGGGTTGAACTCGGTGGTTCTGGCGAACAACTCGGAGACGGTGTTGCTGCCGCTGAACGAGCCGGTTTACGGAACGAAACGGAAGAGCCAGATTGAGACTTATTTGGAACACAACGAAGGTGCTGGTGTGCAGCATCTTGCGCTTGCTACTCACGACATTTTCACCACTCTGAGAGAGATGAGGAAGCGAAGTTTCGTTGGTGGATTTGAGTTCATGCCTTCTCCTCCTCCCACCTATTACGCCAACCTTCACAAGCGTGCCGCTGATGTGTTGACCGTTGACCAAATTAAGCAGTGTGAGGAGCTTGGGATTCTTGTTGACAGGGATGATCAGGGCACTCTGCTTCAGATTTTCACTAAGCCTGTTGGGGACAGGTTCGTCATTTTCTTTTCATTCATCTTTTTTCTTCTTAATCTTCTCTTTTAATTTAGATTTAATTGTGCTTTTTGATTCCCCAACTTTGTTAGTTTTCTTTTTTTTTTCGAATTTGATTTTCATATTATTTGAAATTTTAACTGTACAATTTTATTCTATTAGTTACTAACTTTCAATAATGACCAAATGATGGCACAGTAGATAACTTTCAATCATTAGCAAATGATGGCACAGTAGAGTGTTTATGTCAGAATGGATGTACTTGATGTAGCAGTGCATCAGAGTATTTCTGTCTATAAATTGTACTTTTTTCTCTTTTATGAAATAAGTTTACAACATTGAAAAATTGAGATATAAAAGTGCAATTAAATCTTTCATTTTGTTTCTCTTCTGCTTTGAATTGATTGAAAATGTTAAAGTTTGATTAACAATTTGAGAGTGTTTGTATGATGGAGAATGGTGATTAGCTAAATATGTTTTGTGTTGAATTGACAGGCCAACCATATTTATAGAGATAATTCAGAGGATTGGGTGCATGGTGGAGGATGAGGAAGGGAAGGTGTACCAGAAGGGTGCATGTGGGGGTTTTGGGAAAGGCAATTTTTCCGAACTTTTCAAATCCATTGAAGAATACGAGAAAACTTTGGAAGCTAAAAGAACTGTGTGATTCATCGTGTGATCTCACCTAGTTGCTAGTATACTGAGCACCCCCCCCCCCCCCCCCCATGTTGAAATGATTAACGAGGAATCGATGTGGCATAGGGTGTTTATAGTCTATGATACATAATAGAATTACAAGGGTAGTCCTCCCTTATATGAAAATGAAATCACAGAAACTTTTGATCGATAGTATTTTTCTATTAAATACTTGATTTGTTTCCACTGACGGATACGAGAAGTCCCCAAGTATAACTTTATCTGCCTCTTTGCTTGTAAAGTGCGCTTTGGGGATCCCAATCTCCCTGTTCCACAGCATCCCAATTTTTTGCAACATCAAATCAGATAACTGACTATGTATAACAGCATATTAATATGAAATGGATGAACTTTTTTGAGTGTATGAGTGAAAGGAAAAGATACAGAGAAAGAAAATGACTCATGAGGAATGATAAGGAAATATCAAACATGGTTTTGAACCTTGCATAGCTCAAATGTTTCTTTTAAGTGAATCCAATTTCTCATCCAAAGGAAGACGAACAGAAACTAAATATATAACAACGATCCAATGAAACTCAATTTTCAACTGAATTACGATGCCACGAATGATATTTGCTCCTTCACACAACCATGAAGTGTACAATAATATGGTGCTCTCCAACGGCAAGATTACAAAATTCCTTCAAGGGAAAATTTTAAGTAAAATGAGAAAATTTTCATTTGAAGTGGCATTGTCAAACTTAGTTCCTGCAGAGGCAAATCAAACATCACAACATTAGGAAAATCTGATACAATATTATATAAAGCTGGATCCAAGTGAGTAGACTGTAGTGTTTAGACCAAAGGCCTTAGATATGTAACGTGAAGAAGGAATACAAACGTTAGACCATGAGGGTCAGGAGTTTCGCCTGTTAATGTTTGGAATGTTGTTACCTGAATCCACTGAGTAGTCATCAAAATACTGCGGGAACTTAGGTTCCTACCCTGGTGAATATTTCAACTTAGAGCCACAAAAGTATATAATTTTCACATTAATTTTACTATTTTTTTTTTTTTTGAGAGAACATTAATTTTACTTGATTTTAACTAGTTGGTGCTACCAATAAGAGTGCAGAGAGCTTCGGGTAAATATGCTACTGATGGGATAAGTAGTCATGACTGACTCACGAGATATCACAGAAATTTTTTCAAATAAAAAAAAGTTCCGTTGCCGGGAATCGAACCCGGGTCTCCTGGGTGAAAGCCAGATATCCTAACCGCTGGACGACAACGGATATTTGAGACACTAGGGGAAAAAAATTATACATATTTTGTTAAAAGCAACTAATCTATGCCAGTGAGCAGTATTCAAAATATTTTCCTCTTTCACGGTAAATTATTTTATCGTTCATGACTAAAATTTTGTATTTATCTAAATAATTTTACCTCCTAATCACTTGTATTCGCTTTTAAGATTTTTACTGCTTCTTTTAGAGAATATTGCAACCCAAAAGAAAGGATTAGATATGAAAATACGCTCATAAATATAAAATTTTAATCAGACACTTTTGTAATTTACCCAAAAATAATATCTTTACTTATAGTACTGATATGTCAATTTATTTTTCATTTAGCACCTAACTAAACTAATTTAACAATGTTTCAGAAAAAAAACCCAACTAATTTAACAATGAAGACTTAAAATGTTCATGTTGAATTTAATGAATGGAACAGTTAAACATATTTGTAGACTAATATAAGTGTATATTTAAATTAAGTTTTTTTTTTTATCAAAAGTACATCACCGTAATAATAAATTGTTTATGCTATGTATCCAAAAATGTTTTAATTAATCTTGGAAATATATAATAACAAATTATTATTTACAGTCAAGTTAATACTCAATCAAATTTAGTATAATTTTTGTCCTTTACATAAGAAATAAATATAAGAAAGGGAAAGAGATTGCGGATTTGAATTCTCTTGTTAATAATACTAATAATTAATATTTATTGATAAAAAATATAAATATAAACAAACGAGTACTATACTTAAAGATATAATAATTGCTAGTTATCTTTACACCCTTTATTTTGTCAAATGGATCTACTGAATAGACACTTACTCATTTCTCATGTATTTATTGGTCTATTAATATTACAAGTCACACTTATTGGTGAAAAAAATGTCTTGAATTAGGAATAACCATCATGAAATGTAACTACTCTTTAAAGCCAATTAATTAGAATTTTGTTTTTGAAATAAAATTTATAATTTTAATTAAAATTAACTAGTTTAATTATTTTTATTGATGTTAATAAATTAATTAATTATTTCTTATATAAATTACAAAAGCAGTATTTTATATGCCGTTCTCATAAGGTTATCCTTTAAATAGGGTGTGGATTGGCATAGACTCGTAAGAAACTAGGTACTAGCTAGACTTGATGTTTACTTCCATATGCACATATTAGTTACTAGTACAAGAATATCCATGTCCTCGGAATCCTAGAGGCACCAAATTCCTTCTACTTTGCCCTGGGAGCGAGTCAAGAACAAAAGACTTGTCAAGGTTTTTCCTTCGAATAGTTTTCTTAGCCTTCTCACCAATTGCATGTGCCTTAAGAAGACACAAAATACCAACATTATATTCCTTCAGAACACCTGTCCTTAGACTAAAAAGCTTTATACCTCATGTACCCTTACAATTCCAATGAAGGACCTTCATTGAGAAAAATGGTTATTAGAGGGTTTTAAACAATAAAGGAAGACTGAATAATATAGTACTATTAAGGGCTTAAGGTCATGTCCCTACCCTTGTGTCTCTGGAATAGGAGGTTGCCTTACGACAAATGAGTTCTCTTGGGATAAGATCGAAGTACCCTAATAATGACCATTCTTGAGTTGCCTTGCTTTAATGAAAGCCCTTGTCTTTGCATGGTAAACGTACACCACGTGAGTGATAAGATTTTGGTCCAATTTCTTGTTCCCACTTTTTTCGCTTTCGCGGATCCATTTTGTTGCATGCAAGACACCAATAGCTTGCTCGATTTCCTTTCTCACAGACATGGAAGCCTTGGGCATTGGATTGGGATCCACCGCGTTTTGTTTTGATTTCATGAATGTGGCCCCATTTTGGTCGTTGCCTTTGGATCATAATTTTTTTAACACCCAATTTGTTACCTAAGTAATCCTTTCCACGTGGGATTTGGGGGATGCTCCGATCCCCTATGACTATTTCAAACTTTAACCACCATATGTGAATTGATTGTAGAATTATTCTGGCTATCATTTGCAATGAATACAAAATTATTATAGCTATCATTTGCAAAAAAAGTTAGATATTGGTTTTGATTCAATTTTGAATCTTGATCTAGTTCCCCTTTTCGATATGATTTTGTCAGGAGCTTTCCCATTAATGGCTTTAAAAACTTCAACACTGATTTTTGTGTGCCCCTTGGGTCTTAGACACATTTTTACCCTTTTTAACTATCATCCATGGACCGTATAATCTCAAATTATCTTGAACGAATTGATTAGCCACAATTTACGACTCATTGATTTGTTTAGGGCTAACATCAGCATGACTTTCCTTTTCTCCACCTTTCATAGCTTTCATGGTAACTTTCTGTTGGTGATTATGCGTTGGGACATTTAATTTGTTTGCTCAATCCCTAACGTTGCTTCACTACATCGTGATTGTTTATGAGCGTACTTGCCATAATTAAAACATATTGAGTGAAGCCCTTCCTATTTCAATTTGAGAATATAACCCAAGACATCGATTCACGATATTAGCTTTCTTCCTAGGCCAATTTCAACACTACAGATTCTGGCAAAACCTCCCTCTGGTGTATAAAAGTTAATTCAATGGAAAGACTTGGAATGTGTGTATATATATATATATATATATATATATTTATGTAAACATCTATTTTTTGCACCTCATTTGCCAACATTGAGAAGAAAGGTCTCCACCTTTGGACCAAAACATAACGATTCATTATCATCCATGGTCCTTCAAATAGGGCATGCCACTAATCCTCCGTACCAAGAACTGAACTTGGTAGTAGTCTTGTGACATATCAATAATGCGTAAAGTTCCCATTTTAGCCCATTCCTTGTGTAGCTTGTGTTCAATCATATTAAAACTAACTTTCTTCCCAACACATCAACAATATGAGCGTTTCTCCCAGGAGTCACACCATTCTTCAAATTTTTCCTTCGAGATAGGAATTGTTGGACATAGTTCTAGCTAGCTTCGTAGCATCATTATTATTGTCATATAACCTTGTTACATCTATCCTATGAGTGTTCTATATCCTCTTCTAAGCTCTGGAAGTTTGCCACAGTCTCTTTTTCAGCCTCTAACAAGGTATCCAAATGAGAATTTGGAACCTTATCTCTCTACATATTGTCTTTGTCCCCCTCAGTAATAACCTCATCCATCATAACCGAACATTTCTTAGTTTTAACCTTTTTGGTACTACAGTTAAAAGAGTCTTCCTCTTCCTGCTTAGAACTCTTAGCAGGAACCTTAGCAGAGCTCTTCACCTCCCTCAGTCTTATGCCTTATCTTTATTGTGTGTTGTGAAAAAGAAATAAAGGAAAATTTATGTGAGACTCATATCTTTTATACTCTACTTTAATTCAAAAATCTTCATTCTATTTTCATCTTCACCATTTTTATCTTTTCTATCAAACGGAATCTAATATATATAGTTTGTATAGATGTTTTCTTGGCTTTCTTCTCTTTTTTAAATGTTTTATTTAACCACATTCATGGCCTAATTAAGATAAAAATCATTCTAACCATTAGATCATATAACTGTACCATTTTGCTGTTGTTCTTCAACTATATAGGTAAACTTTAATTATTTTTAGAATATATAATTTTGTAATTTATTACTATATAAAAGTATATGTGTAAAAATTTGTTGACATTATTCGATCCTTCCCTTAGATGTTATTGAATTTTTCCATGACCGATCTTGATTTACTGGTTTTATCTAGGGAAGAAATTTCCTAATATAGTATTAAAAGACTACGTAGAACTCAGTTTTTTATTTAATTATCTAATTGTTTTCAAAATACTATTGAATTCAGGCATGCCAATCGATGATAATCGAGTTTTTGCTATATAGAATTGGTGGTCTCCTTAGGAGAATCAGGTCACCCGATTTGCCGTCTTTTTTTTTTTTAATAAGCTCTTTTTTCATATTATTATTATAAATTATTATTTTCACAGTTTGAGCATAGACTTACTCCTGCAAGGTGTGGTCACTTCCTTTTTGAAAAACTTGCTACTATATATCTTGACTCTTGTACAACTTTAGCTTAGTTGGAGAATAACTCTTTCATGTGCAAAAAAAAAAAATAAGCATAAATGCTAAAATTCAAGGGTTACTATGAATTAATTCATATTGATTAATAATAATGATAAACAATTTTCCATTTTACAGTAGAACTGAGAAATTTTTTTCTTAATTTCATAAATAAAAATCTTAAATAATTATACAGTATAAATTAATTTATTGCCTAATGGCAAATCAATTTGAGCGAGTATATATCTGTCAATATCTTAGTGATTGTGACAAGGACCATCAAATACCCTTATATTTTGATCATAGAAGTATGACTTCATAATTAAAATAATTGATGGATCACAAAACCAACCTTACCTTGTTTGATTTAAAGTCCAAGGTGGTGTATGCATGCATGTTTCAAGCTATATTAATATTGTATTATAAGGAATGGTATTTTCAGAAATACTATAACAAAAAATATTATTTTTTTACTATAGTATGTTTTGTTAGATTTTAATACTTTTTAAATGTTTAAATTCAAAATAATGAAAATAAAAAATAAGAATATAAATATAAACTATAATTAGATTCAAAAATAAAAACAACACTTTTCTGAACGTATACCCTTATGATAATATAACTTTTCCATATCTTATTGTAGGAATAAAAATAAAATAAGACGTTATTACTTTTCTGAACATAAATAATATTTAAGAATGTTTTAAAACAAAATCTATAACAAACATTAAATGTTACATACCTAAATTCATACGTACAAGAATAAATTTTTAAACCTTGAACAAATTCATTCGTTGATTAACAAATTCAGTACGATCAACATTACTTGATTCGAATAAAGTTAAACTTAAAATTTTTAATCAAGCAAAAGTTTCATATTAAATATTATGAATGAAAAAAATATGAGATGAAGGAACTAAAAATATATGATCAAACTTATCAACAAAAACTAATTATTAATAAAGCTGATTGATATTTTACATTATATAACATGACAAATAAAAACTCGACACTCAAGTCAAAATAATAATAATAATAATATTATTATTATTATTCGTCACTCTGTGTACTTTCTGTATTTGTACTTGATGAAAATTAAATAGCGTCACTCAAGCATGCCACTTGGCACATAAATTAATATTAATTGGTAACGAATTAAATGCCAATTGCATGCCACAAGAAATAAATTAGCTTAATTAATCTCATCCAACCAGTGAAGAGCCCTATATAAATACATAGTCTTGTGTAAGAGAAAGCAAGGTAGAGATATATGCAAATGGAAGAAGGTCGCAAAGGGTATGTTCCAGTGCTAGTGGGCAAAGAGGGACACATGGAGAAGATTTGGATATCCATCAAAGCGATTCAGTATCCAACCATTGTTGAGTTGCTGGATCAGTCTGCATATGAGTTCGGATACCAGCAAGGAATTCTCAGAATCATATGTGATGTTGACAACTTCAAAGCCATTCTTGACGAGGCATCCAATGCAAGAATTGTCTCTAGCAAATTACATGATGTGTTGTATTTCATTTTCTGTTAATTAGGACCCATTCTCAAACATGTTGCGAACTCGGCAAGTATACTGGTCGTACAAGTAATAAAATGATAAGAAAGAGATTTGTCGTTCCCAACGAGGATTGTTTGACCAAATAAACTATAACTTTGATCGATAAGGTGGATACCAAAATAAATAAGAATAATGTTGTGGTTGTTGTTGTGTGAATTGATTAAATGAAATTAGAACTAAATGCAAGTATAATTTAATATCGAAAGCAAATTATAGAATAACAGTGTGTATGGAAATGTAGCTAGGGCAACCCACACTCAATGTGCCTCTCTATGGAATGATATTGACTACTATATTCTATTATCCAAGCTATTCAACTGATGCGTTCTTCTTATATTGACTAAGCTTTAATGTCTCTTCCACTTAGTTCTTTAACCCACCATCCAACCCTAATCTCTTAGTGATCTTAAGCAAGTTAAGCATTAAGCAACGCATAAATAAGTTAAGTTGCAAGCACCCATTCCTATGTCTAGGTGATGTTAGCAAGTTACCACACTTAGGTCTGAAACCAAAGCCCCAATATATCTATTGTGAACTTAAGCTCTAAGCTTTTACCTAGGTTAGCTAAGTCTAGGCAAAAGAAGAAAAGAGAAGTACAAAGTGCAGTAAAATAGCTTGTAATAAATGAACAATAGCATTCAATACATCCCAAGGAGATTTACATTAAGTGCTTTAGCCCTAACTACATTGAATGCTCAGCCAAACCTCATAATGGGTGGCTGAGATACAAAAAGAGGCATACCCAACTGAAGCAAGGAAGAAGAAGATGGAGATGCAACTCCAC
>PYAF01005855.1:1247238-1266148 GCA_007407185.1 Glycine tomentella | reverse complement strand
ATTCAATACAAAATATTTATTACATTTAATAAATACAATATATATTTATTAAATGTATGACTTTTCATATAATTTATATATATTAAAAGTATTATAAAATAAAAAAGTGAACGGTTTTTTATCCAACATTTATTGTTGCATTTAATAAATACAATGTATCTACAAATTATTTAATAACAGTAATATATGTTAATAAATATATAAGACTTTTAATGAAATTCAAATTGCTTGTGTTTACAGTACATTAACAACTTATATCATTTTAAGTTTTAATTTTCTAAAGTGTTCCTTCTCAAATGAAATGGGTGTATTTCAAGGATTTGTTGACATGAACCCATTTATTTGGTAGGAATACTATATTAAAGTACATCGGGTATATTTTAAGTTGATCATATCGAGTTATAACTTATTAATGTTTTTGTTATAAAAAATAGTAAGTATATATTAGTAAATTTCTATGTATAAATTCATTTGATTTATTAAAAATATGATACTAATTAATATAAATATAATTGTTTCATGTTTTGTTTAAAAATAGATTCTGAGATAGCACAAATCAAATAAAAAATGAATAGAACAAAGCTCATTAATTTTTTTAATATATAAATCATGGGACAATATTTATCTCAAGTACCAAATACTTAAAAGATAAGATAATCTTATTTTACTTCTAATTTAATAATTATATTTTTTTTTTTGGTCGTCTCTCTCCCATGGCCACTAGTATTGTTAGCATCCTTGTTATCATTTTCACTATTATCATCAATATCATTTTATTAATTCATTGTTATTCCATCATTGTTGTATTTATTGTCATGTCATTGTTGCCCTGATTATTGATTTCACCACCTCCATTGTTGTTCATATATAATTGGCAGGTATGATTTGTATCAATTTACCAACCAATAAGGTTTTGACAATAAAAAATAGGAGCTAAAAAAAATACAAATCAGACTATATATATATATTACTGTTTAGTCCAGCCTTAGCTAAACATTGTAACTTGATTAGCCTCTTGTAACACATGTAGCCAAATAATTAATCCGACCACTATGATTATGGACATTATTATGAATGGCACTTGCACCAAATTAGCCCGTCATATGATATTAATTTATCATGTACTTGTACATGATTACTAGGATTCTCATTAGTTATATATTAATTTATTGACATCACATGTATTCATTTGTCTTCAAAAAGTCAATATTAAAACTCACTCTTGTAGAGAATCCAAATTAGAGATTTGATATTCTAAATCTTAATTAGATGTTCATTTATGATTAAATTAAAAAAAAAAGAAGGAAACATCTGACCAGTTAACATCCAAAATAAAATTCACTGACCAATATTTGATTCAAATTTGTTATTTACAACTTTAGGGAATTTTATTTAATATAGATATCTCATATATATTCCTTTTTAATGTGATATGGCTATTCCTCTAAACACATATTAATCACTGACCAAACTAATGACGGGCTAATTTTGTTTTGAGCAACAGTGCAACACATATTAATCACTGAGAGGAGGCGACGACATAAAAGGAAGAAAAACTCATTGGTTAAGTTAGGGGAAACTGACCAAACAAAAGAAGATTGGTGACCTTGGTTTTAGATATGTTTGAGCCTTATTCTGAATGGTTTGGTGAACCGAAAATTGCAGATTCACTGTGCTAGTTCAGATGGGCCATTAAGCTTGCAGTAGAATTTTGTTTCACCAATGTGATTTTTGAATTTCGTTGCTTTCAGCTTGTGAATAACAAGAATAGTGCAAATACAAATAACAAAAGTTATTTTGCAGGAATTGTTGCAGATTGCAAGTATCTTAGTAATAGTGTCTTCACACAAGCAGGATCAGTCAATGGATTCTTTTTATTTGGAACAAAAGTTATTCTTAACATTTAGTTTACTATTTACATATTTTCATATCGTATAATATATTAATATAAATTATAAAAAAAAAAAACTAAGTTAAGTACAAAATTTAATTGATATAAAAGAATTATATTACATGTAATATACAAGAAAATATACATTAAAATTTTAAATAATAACAATATATCCATATCTAAATATTATATATAAGTATTAATTTATTGATTTTAAAATATTTTAAGGGGAAAAAAGTCATTAAAAAAGGTTCAAACTGATTTTCTTTATTTTTTAAAAAATAGATAATGTGAGAATTTAAAAATGTACTTCAAAATATTAGTATAACTTTTTTAATTGCATCAATCATCTTATATGGGGTTACTTAACCCAAATATACTTGAAATGTTATAAATCCCATTAAAATATAATTATGAAAGACAGTGAGGTCGTCACTAAAGAGGAGAAAGAAAAACATTCACGATAAACTTATCTATAGTTATTAATGGTTGTTATTAAGCAGAATTGTTTATATATTAGAATAGGCGTAAATACAATACAACTGTATACATCATGTAAATGTTCTTGACTATATTTGTGTCTGGTTTTTATTTAAGGAAGCATTTCTCCTAAACCGAATACCCGTAGAAGAGCAGAAAGAAAGATAAAGGAAGCCACACAAGTCACGAGGGGGGATATATTGCTGGATAATCACAACCATATATACGCATACGTTGCACCAAACTAAGATGCCCAAAGAAACATGATATTCTAGTAAATGGGGCAATCAAACTCCCACCATGGCATAACAATTAGCAAGAAGACAACGACCACACACTCTCTTTATGTATACCTATATTTTAGATATTGTTGGCCTTATATTATTATTAGAGGCATCTTTGCTTTGGTTTTTTCCCTTCTCCATCCATGGCAATGAAAACCGTGAGCCACGAAACCTTTCATACCTGCCTCTTGTCACTTCCTGTGACTGATTAATGTCGTAATCTACTAGATAAGTACATTTACACATTTAGAACCTTCTCATCTTAATTTTCTCACTACCTTTTGGTTTGATTCCGCAATATATATATGTAACATATATCCTTTGAAAATATGCAAGATAACCTTCTCATTTTGTAAACCAGTTAATTGCCTCATTTTCTCTGCTTCTTTCCCCACTCTTTCATATATATTATGGCCTCATATGAGAACAATGATATGAGCTTAGTAGAAGAAATGGATTTGGAGGTCTTTGAAATTGATGCGGCCCTCCTAAGAGAATTGCTAGAAGAAGATCAACAGGGCAATGTGATAAGGGTCATGGTAACATGGCAGCATCCATAGAAGAAAACATTAATGTTCATCCTGACATGATGGATAGTGAGCAAGAACAGCAGCAGCAGAATTGTTTGGAGAATTATGAGTGCCATGACTTTGAGTGGCTCAATATGATGGAGCCAATTAATCCAGTAAATGATGTGAGAATGAATTGGTTTTCAGATGACTTTGTTGGGTTGTTGGATTTTGGTTATTCTAATGAAGAATGTTACTCTCAAATTTGTGATGGGCTTGTCTCTAATGAGGCAACTTATGGTTGCTTGTTGAAGATTATGATATTTAGGTGCATATTAAAGTTTACCTATTAATTAGCTAGCTCTAGAAGAGATCGAAGTGGGATGAAAGGGCAAAAATAGCTCAAGTGTGAAAGACTCTGGTTAATAATTTATAAATTAAAGAGCATGTTAGCAGGAGTACCTGTGCAACTTTCTTATTCTGAATGCTGCTTGGGTCAAGTTATATTAAGACTTAAGAGTTTAAGACATAAGTTTAAAGAGTTTCTTTTCAAATTATTTGCTGCCTGATTAATTATTCATTTACTTTTCTCATTTTTTCTCCATCTCTTTCATTCTATATATTTTGAATGATAACTAAGAAATAACATAAATACTTACAAGGTATAGCTAAAATAGAAGGACAAAAATTAGAGTGATATTCAAACTCATTGATCTGAAAAAAAATCATATATATGTGTGTGTTCAGCTTCATCATCATGAAGTAGAATATAACATTTTCACAAAAAAAAAAAGTAGACTATAATATGAGATATTGTCTTGACACAACATAACAGTAAAGTTGTCTTATGATGATCGAATTATCATGAATTTGAATCTGAAAATAGTCTCTTTGTATCAACAAAACTAATAATGCATCTAAAGACCCTCTCCCAAGCAAGAAACGTTTGGACACTAGGGTACGCTTAAAACAAAAAATGACATATATGTAATCCCTAACCAGGCTTTGATGCCTCATATTGTACAATATCTATTTATTACGATCATATTTGAATTTGACTATGTATTAAATCCAATTATAAAACAAATTCAACAAAAATCAGACCTTGGTCAGGAGTAAATTGATCACAAGCAAGTAAAAAGTTTACAACAAGGACAATAACAAAGATTTAGGAACCTTCTTGTGAAGTTTTTTTTTTTTAAGAATTATTCTTTACAGAAAGTTAAGAAACAGCCACATAGTTTCTCAAAGTAACTCAAAGGTAAAATCTGATGAGGTACATCAGTAACTCAAAGTTTCTCAAAGAAAGTAAAAGCTAAATGAGCCATCCTATCTGCCACTACATTTGCTCTTGTTGTGAAGTTAATGGTTTCTATATTTGTTTTTATGTTTTTGCTTCAATGATGTCCATTAATACATGCATGTTTGAGTATATGTATATTTCATTTTCCGGGTCGACGGTACTTATCACGTTGTGAATTACAAAGCAGATCCTTTATAAGTATAATAACCAATATGATTTTTAAAACTTAGCAAATTTTGTCGATCCTAACATAAACTAAATATTGAAATAACCGTTACTTATTCACATTCCTGTATTTCAGATAAATGTTAAGAAATAGATGAATTTGAACCAGTTATCAATCCATACATTGAACTAGGTTAATTGGATTGCATTGAACTTGACTCAAATTCTACAAAATTCAAATTGATCTAATTCTGGTAATGATTCGTGAGTTATCCAAACCTGTGAACACCATTAAAAAAAACATTCAAATGGTTCAACATTGATCTCAAACATGATAAGAAAGAGTTATCTTAGTGGGAGATCCATTAAAGATGGTCTCCTGAATTTTTCGTGGAAGATTGATCATGATCGAATTAATAATATTTCACATCAATATTATGATTGAAAATATTTTCAATAAGACAATAATATCATTTTCATAAATTTATAATTTCATATATGGAAAATCATAAAACTTAATCACACTCTAATGTCATTTTGAAGAAATGGATCATGATCTTCACGTTAAAAAAGAAGATCAGCATGAATTTTTAATTAGCAAAGAATCTTCTTAATTCTATACAACTAATCATAAATACAAAATGTATCACCTGAGAACTTTTAGTTATTGTAGGAAAATCGCAAAAGAAGAGGCGGATTTGGTTGGTGAAAGATATTTAAAATATGACAGACTAGTTTTCAAAAATAAAAATAGAAGTTCAAGAAGGAAACAAGTATAGAATATTCTATGGTTCAGAAAAGTAACCATAAATTGCGTGAAATCTCTATTATCCTTTTAGATTATATTTTGTAATCTTTCTGTACAGATAATTTGGATTTTTTTTAACTCTCAATGTCTCTATTGTATTTAAAATTTTAAATATATTTGAATTTGGCTTCAATTGGATTTTGCCTAATTAGTGATCATCCACAATTTCATTAAGTAGGAAGAATAGGTAGGAATGTTATTGGTAGCATTTAGAGTAGATAAAGATGGTGAAATATAATTTATAACTCTCTGTGAATTGAGAAAAAGATCTAATATTGTCATATCTTTTGAATATTTATCACAAATGTTGAGTGAAATTAACTTAATGTGCACTATGAATACATGTGCACTATGAATACATTCGATACAAATTAAAGTCCCCTCAAGTCTACTCATGATTTAGACCCTCATTCAATTTATTACTTACCTTCAACATTTTTTTCTTAAGAAGTAGCTATTAATGACATTTTATTATTTTAATCTGATCCATAATTGGATTTGGTCTTGTATGGTGCTATAACATAAATAAATAAAAAGTTATTAATTATGATGATTTACATGAAGATGATCTTCATAATAATTACATACATATGAGTGCATATCTTGTTCTCTTGCGAAAGATTTCTCAATTTACATAATACATATGTATATAACTTTCCTTAGTATGTATTTCTAAATGGAAGAAGAAAGATCTAATATTGATTCGTGTTGTTTGTTTATATTTGTATGTGAAATTCTCATGTACCTAATATTTACATAGCAAAACATTTTGAGAACTCAACTTCATTTGGATTATTGTCAATCGGACTTCACAGTCATTTTGATTTTCCTTCTAACCAAATTTCATACTATAACAACACATATAGGTTACCAAAGGAACATAAAGAGTAGCTCTTCTAATTCTTTTTTCCCTTTATTTATATGGAGGCATAGACAAATTTATAATAAATTGTAAATTATAACAATATAATATAATAGACTTAATTGTATTAGATTTTATCTAGTTTATGAAAATAGTTTACAAGTTACGTGTACAAAAATAATTGTAACACTGGTGTGGAAATGTTGTTGGTAGCATTTGGAGTTTTGGCTTGAAGAAGAAACCTATAATTCCAAAAGGAGATGCCTGAAGTGGAAACATGACATTGCTAATAACCAGTCAAGGAATTTACCCAATGAATCTAATTTCATTTGGCCTATTATTCTGAAACAATAATTGAAGAAAGAAACAATCAGTTTTTACAAAGAAACATAATTTATGATTCTTTCTATATGGAATAAAGATCAATTCATGTTATTGTTGATAATAGTATAAAATTTTAGAATAATTTTATAGAGAGTATTAACTATTTTTTTTTCTTTTTTTTTTTTCATTCTTACTTATTAATTTTCTTTCATATTAATTGGACTATTGCATATAGGAATAAACATTTTACTCAAAATCCACACATCTACTTTTTGTTATAAATGCTTTTTTGTTTTCATTTATAATATTCAATCACATAACTTACTAACTTTAAAATTGATTAATTTAAATGATAGAAACATATTTGTTTTTTTTTCTTCAAAACATTATTGTAATTAGTA
Organism: Glycine tomentella; assembly: GCA_007407185.1. Classification (NCBI taxonomy): domain Eukaryota; kingdom Viridiplantae; phylum Streptophyta; class Magnoliopsida; order Fabales; family Fabaceae; genus Glycine; species Glycine tomentella. The sequence continues at coordinate 1,259,121 of PYAF01005855.1, read as the reverse complement.
CCCATTACTATGTTATAATTCTCATCACTTTGTTATAATTGTTTGATGTACAATATAATTAATTAGGAATATTTTAGTATTAAAATAATTAATACAATAAATATTAGGGATTAGATTTGTAATAAAGAACAAGTATCACCCTTCATTTGAATCCAATAAATAGGAATGAAGGGAGTTATAAACTAATTAAAAAAACTGAGTAACTTTCATATAATGATTAACTTATAGAAAAATTAACTTTGAACAAATGAAATAACTGATTTCTTTTAGTAATTTTTTTAGATTTATAGTTTATATTTTTGTTAATCCATGTATACTTATTTAACTTATCTAAACACTTATCACGTGTAACTCATCTAATAAGTATTTTTTATAAAAAAAATTATGTGTTATTCAAGTATTTGTTTTTGAAATATTTTGAATAATTTGCTTTGATTATAATAAAATTTTCTTTTCACTTAATTTAAATGATTTTTTTTACTTTCTTATTCTTTTGCTACCAATATTTGGGCACTTATGTGTTGGTTGCACTTGTTGATTAATATCTCTCTTAGCTTATGCATTCAACGTACAATTACATATTCTTTTTGCACATAAGAAAATACTAGTTATATATTATATTTTTAACAAATGTCATGCATGTATATAGCGAAACTTCACATGATTTTTGCACTAGCTCATAAAACATTTGTGAGAAAAGGACCAATAATGAAGAATTCATGTAATTAATATTTTTATGATTGTTATCCAAACATTGCATGAATTGTCTTTGTCTTCTCAGAATTGCATGATTTGTCTTAATTATCATGGTTTGTGAATGAAAATATGAGCAAGAAAATGAGACATAGTCCATTGGCAAGGAATGAATTTAGAATAAATTAGAGGGGTGTTAGTGTAATAGATAATGGGGTGTTTGTATAATATTTTTAAACATTAAGGGGTGTTAGTGTAACATTAAAGAGATAGTGTAGAAATAAAAAAAATGATATTATGTGTAATTAAAAAAAATCAGAGCCACAAGTATAATTTGTTCATGAATTTATGCTAGCTATTAAAAAGAACTGAAAAGAAATAATAATGGAAGTTAAAACTATACTGTCTATATACATAATACATGGGACCCACAAACACAAGATCAATCGAAAAGGGGATTCCTAAAGCGTTGCCTCATACCATGCCCAACAGGTCAAAGAGATTGTTTGGTGGGTCCGTGTGGCTTCCTCACACCATCGCAGTCCAATTTTTTAGAAATATTTTATTGGAGTAATCTAGGATCCGAGTTTTGATGTTTTTAAACCTTAATGGGTTCCCTCCATAAGTATCCACGGAGCCAGTGGCGGAGTGACCAAAATTTTTTAGTTATGTTAAATTTTAAGTAATGTCAAATTTTATTTGTTGATAGTATCAAATTTTATTTTTAATCTTAATTAATTATATAAATATATATAATTTTTTAAAAAAAATTTCTCTGTAACTTAATTACTACAAATTTTATTTTTTAAATAGTGTTGTGACCATCGCTAGTCTATATGTGGCTCCACCAATGAATGTATGGAGCTTAACCTAACTTTTTAAAAGGACAAAACTAATTAGTTCTAATTATCTTTTGTTATGTTCTTTACTCTAAAAGTAAGATAGTTTAGATAAGAAGACTTTGAAGGATCTCAAAGTTCAAGAAGATACGTGTAAAGAGTAAGGGTGAAACTTTTTTGTATGATTTCAATTGAATTCCTTTTCTATTCAATCAAATAAATTGATCATTCCTAACATGTTACAATTAATTGATTGATTGGCGACCGTACCACAATTAACTAAGTTATTATTTTATTATAGAAATACAATACAAAAGAGGGAATACAAAATATTTTTTAAAAGAGTTACAACCAAATCAAGTCTTAGTTATTCTACCTATAAAGAAAGAAAAACGTGAAGGTAAGAAGATCAGTGATATCCTTCACTCAAACAACTGAACATTAAAATCTGCTAATCAACAGGCCAATCCAAGCAGAACAGGCTCCTCACAAGGTTAGGCAGGGAACTCCTTACTTTTACTATGAGAATCCTTTGGGAAGAGATACCCTAAGTCAAACCTCGTAACCCTCCCTATATTCTTTTTTTCCCTTTCAAACATAGCTTCTCGAATTCAGTTAATTAAAGTTAAGGATTCTGATCAAAGACCCCTCAAAGTTTGAAATAGTCCAAAGTCCAATTTTGGCTGGGAAAGGAGAATACGGAGACAAAGGCTAACTGTGATAGAAATCGAATAAAAGAGTAGTCTTCCCATAAGTGTTAAATACATTTTGAAAACTTATTTGGGAAACAAGTATCTATTAACAAAAGTACATTATGGAAATTAGATTCTGAAGACGAATATTTTTGAAATAAAATATATATATATATATATATATATATATATATATATGAAAAGGGGTACATTTAGCAATTAGAATGATATATTAAATAATTGTCGATCAGAAGACCAAATTAAATCCAAACATTTTTTACTTAATGTTAAAGTTAGTGGCCGCCATCAACCCGATTTGCAATGGACCGAATAGCCTATTTTATCATCTCTATACATCTCCAAAAGAGAATGGTGTAATTTTTTAAAATACATACATCATGTAAGTGTGTATTTGAGTAGATATTGACAAAATTGATTTTGTAAAATTGTTGAGTTTTTTAATCTAACATTGAGAGATATAATGAGTTTGCAATCGAAAGATAACAATGATAAATCATTTGGTGAAAAATGTGTTGTTTTAGGTAGGGATTTCAAACAATTTTTTTCAGTCACTGGGAAAGGATCTAAGACTGATATTGTTAAAACAACTGAGCTTTTATGAAACATTTAACCATTACAAAGTGTTGAAGCTATGAGGTTAAATATTGCAAAAACAGATGATTCTGCTGTTAATATAAAAAAATTTGCTGATTGGATCCTTCAAATTGGAGATGGTGATATGGATTTAGATGAAAATGGTGAAGGTGATATTGAAGTACCAAAGTAGTTTCTTATTGAAAATAATGAGAAACCTCATTGTCATTGGTTGAAATATGTTTGTGTCGAAATATGTTTGTTCGCTCCGTATCTTAATTATATGTATGACTCGAGTGTTCCATCTAGTCACAGTAGTTATCTGTTACACACGCATAGTTACGCTCAATGAGCTCCAAATAGGAGCTACAATAATACATGCGTACAATACACAGATGAAAAATGAGAGCTACAGTACATAACATCAGAACCATAATGTTTTGGAAGCAGACTCGTGTCGTGTCTAACTAGATGTATCTTTTCCCATAAGGAAAAACCCGAAGTTACAAGTAAACTACCTCAACTTTAACAAAATTCGCCGTCCATCTAGATTGTTGACATTTTCTTAATTCATTTTCCAAATGGACATATCTGAAGCTCTCAGACTATTGCTAGAGGCCAATCATAAAAAAAAATATTGATGGCTTCCTTCAGTGGCAATTATGAAGTAAGCATATATCCACGCCAACACCTCAAGTTGTCAGGTATCTTTAAACCCCACGAGAAATTTGGCAATGAAAAATCCAATTGTATCAATGGGAGATGATGGATCAAACCTCTGAACAAGGTCTTCCTCCCCTGGTCGTAACCACTCCCTGCAGAGACATCATGATGTGAAACCAAAAATTGGCACTGAATTTTTTTATTTTTATTTTGGATAAAAGATATGAAAGGTATATCCTCAAACACTACTAAACAGCATCACAGATGAGTGTGTATGCCTGTGTAAGGGAGAGATAAAAAATGCACAATCATGGACAAATGGATGAAGGGCTTACTCTGTATATCCATCAGGAAATTCATAGCTACCAACTAGACCCGGTCCTCCAATTCTTGGGTGCTGGAATAAATCAAATAGCAGATCCGAATAACTCAACCAAGTGAACTAATAATTCATTTCAGACAAACTAAACATCAAAATTTGTTTATATTCACCACTTACCCATCTTATTTATAGATTATAAGAGGGATCATCCTTCAATTAATTACATACATAATCAAGATAGTAATTCAGCCCGAGAATAATAGAAGCCTAATCAATTCAAAAGAATCAAAATAGGAAATTGAGACTGCAAAGAATTAGCATCAAACCTGTGGTGCCAATGACAGATATTTGTATTTATCCAAAGCATATCGAACTAATGCTTCATTCTCACCAGGATTAATCGTACAACTGTTATAGGACAATAGCCATCAACAAATCAGTTTTACAGAAATGTCTCACAAATAAAAAGGGGTAAAATAAAACTACAGAAGTTTCCATCCATAGATAACATAATGGTTTGAGGCAGCATAGGTACAAAACAAATAATTGAAAGAAAAAAAAATCTCTTCTTTCTTGTATTAAGCTGTTTGGCTGGAAGCAGATTCCAAAGAAGCAGCTTAGAGACTAAATAAAATATATTTCAGACCATTACAAAATACAAATACATTACAAAATTACTAATGTCATGTTTAGTTTAGGAAAGAAAGGAGAAGGGAAGAAAAAGAATGGAAATTGAGACGATTTTTTAGGTTGTTTGGAATGAGAGAAAGTGAAAGGAAAGAAACATGATCACATATCATAATAGAAAACTTGTGAGCATGCACAGAACAATGTGATAAAAAAAAAATGCATACTTACGTGGAATAGACAATTACTCCTCCTGGTCGAACTAATTGAACAGCCTGGTCAAACATCCTTCTCTGATATTTTGCATGGTTTCTTAAAGATTCAATTGTTACCTGCCAAAAACAAATGGCATTGCATGGTTATTAATATTTTTTTAAAACAACTTTTTTGTGTTTAAATTATTTTTTTTAATAAAATGTACAACAAAAACTAACTTAACCACCCAGACAGAGATGATGACTATGCATCACATTGACCAATATATAATATAATTCATGCTGACAATTTCACAAATTACACATTCTGGGCAAGAAGGGTGAATTTACCATAGAATTTTTTTTTTTTCCGCAATCACATTGAAATAACCATTACTTCTACACATTCCTGTATTTCAGGCAAAGATTAAGATATACACTTATTTGTTCAGGATTTAGTAGTAAAAACTAATGACGGTACAAATCAAGAAAAGAAAAATGAGAACACAATTCGACTTTAAGATAAGCCAGTAGTCCCCATTTCCTATCTATATTTGAACCGATAAATCTAGATTGGTCTAAGCATGTGTGTGTAAATTCAAGTAAATGCAGGATAAATTTCAATACGCAGATCCACTTCTACCTCTCCAGCAAACAATCGAGGCCTTAAACCAAGGGCAGAACAGGGAGCATCAAGAAGAACTCTGGAAAAACTGTCAGGAGAAAAACCTTTTGAACGATCAACCCTACCACCCACACACTGATTTCTTCCAGGTCCATTTCGTGCTCTTCGCATCTGCTTCCGGATGTCAGCTTTGCTAACATAAGCTCCTCCATTTGTTTTTTCGCCTTCCCCTTTAAAATTATTTAAAATGCATTTGTAAATTGTTGATAGATAAATACTTTGTGTGTCTATAACAAAATATAAAACACGAAAGTGGCAAACCATAGGCACAGAAGAAATGATCCAACAGAAATCCAATAAATCTAATCACAAAATTTTCCAGTCTACTACTTATGACTAAGCAAGCATAATATTTGACATTGTTGTTCACTTTCCAGACTATTTTTTAACACTATATGATACTATCATGATAAGGCCCATGCAGCAGAGACAAACAATGATTCCCAGTTCTGTCTTTTCAGCTGATGCTTTTCTCTTTCATCTTAAAGTTTCTTCGATGTTTGCATTTAACAAATACTACTCAACAAAAAAACAGAATGTTAGACAATAAGAGCGATTCAATTAGTGTGATTCAATGTATAATTCCAACATATTTGATAGTACAGCTTTAGTATTGAATAAAAATATAAATTGAATGTGTGTATAGGACCCAATAATGCTTTATATCATGTGTAAATGAACAAGTCAGCAAGTAGCAAATAAAGACATATAACGTTCCTCTAGAGTCTGAGAGTTTAAACCTTCTGTAACAAGGGGTGACGCTCTTTCTACTTGCAAATTTGGTGAATCAAACACTTGATTTGTCACATCAGTTTTGACATTATTACAGAATGGATCAGTAAAAGTATCAATATCATCTCTTCGACAAACAGATTTAAGAGCATCTAATTTAAATGTCTTTATACAACTCAAGCCCATTTCAGCTGCCAACTTCTGAATATCCAGCACCTAGACAGTCATCAAAAGTTTATATGTTAATAAACCATTAATTTCTTACAACTCTACAAGATTCACACCATATATTTATCATAATCATAACAAAATAACCAATATTCTGTGTATCAAAAACAGGGTACAGAAAGCTGGCCACCAATGAAACTTTGAAATAAATCAGAAAATAGAACAATATGTTAATGCAAGTTCAGCTATGATTCCACAACATTCAATCATTGCAATATACTTGAGTTCAAACAAGCCTATAGGATTGGCAAGCTTTTTACTAGAGTTCAGAATATTCACCTTATTATGCGATCTATCTGTTGCAATGATCTCTCCTTCGTCCTTCATAAGTATTGCAATTGCAGTTGTTTTCCCTCCAGGTGCTGCACACATATCTAGAATCCGCTCACCTTTTTGTGGATCTGAGTATATAAAAAGAATCTATATAAAGAAAAAAATTTAAAACAATTTTTTTTTTACAAAGATGAGAGGATAAGGAATCCTTCTTAAAATAAGAACAATACGTAAAACAGAAATGAAAACGGAAAAATCAATAAAGCAAAGTAAACAATTACTATCATTCAGCTTTATCAATCACATGGCAGAAAAGCTAAATTAGGGCATGGGCTGAGGCCCACATGGTTGCCAGAAAAGCATTATCCTATGACGGTTCAAATCCAACTTTTCTAAGTTGTGTTTTAATCTGGAGTGCTTGCAGAGGAATATAGTAAAAAAGCATTTACGACCAAGGAAAAGAAATGGCCAACAATAATATTGCATGTAAATCACTCCAAAGTCAGAATATAAGAAATGAGACTCTAATTTATGTACCTAAAGCATGAGCAGCAATAATGCTTGGCAGGTTTTGAAGAAATATTTCTCCCTCAAGCACATCTGGAAAACCGAAAAAGAAACAATAATATATCAGCTATACACATGCTTCAAAACCACAAATACTTTATAAAATTTCCAAATACATAAAGCGAGCAAAGATAAATGCCACTAAGGAGATTAACTCAGGAATGCTATACTATACAGAGTGAGGGCCTCTACAGAGGGAAAAAAGCATTAAATAGACGGAAGTGCAAAACAACAAAAATGACTGCACAGGCAGACCAGAAAAGGACCATATAAAATTACATGAGAAAAATCTGAAAAAAAATATATATATCCACAGCACACCAGATTCTATCTCACCTATAATCACAAATCTGTAGGCTTCATACAACTAGACAAATCTCCACCCCCTCCACTTACCAAGGGAGAGACCATGTAAAATCTAATTTCTTAAAGGTAATCTCCTCAGACATGCATAACAGATGCCAATCCATAGTTATATATGTCTTAAGCAATGGCAAAAGTATCCAACCATAAACAGTTGCTAAAACTCCTAAAGAATCAATTATTAAAACAATATCTAATGTTCTTCACTAACATTCCGAACAGCAAAAGATAAAGACAAAAGTTCGGTATAGGATTCTTTAGGAATAAAGATGAAAATAATAAATACTGCAAAAGACAAGAATACAATATCGCATATGAATAAGAGATGGAAATTACTGTGAAAAGAATGAAGTTCATATACTCTATCCTTCATATCCACACCAACTCCTTCAGAAACTCGGAACATCCCAGCCCTTGACAACATTGCTGTTCCTTTCCCAATATAAAGCCGATTTCGTTCGTGATAATAAGGATCTGTAAAACAAGAAAATACAAAATCTTATCAACCATATTCCAAAAGTTTACTTCAACATAAACATTTACCCTTCTCCTAAATGAGCCATTTTGATTACAAACAAAACATCCTTCGCATGATTCCTAAAAAGAAGAATCCACTTATGTCTTACTATTTAAAACTATTGTTATTAATAAAAAAAATTGTTACCATGTTTATTCGAAAATCAAATTTCATCTCCCTGGTGACTATATCCAATTATCCACCTATCGTTTTTCAGGCTATGCAGTTTAGGATAGAGTGCCAATTTTAAAAAGACAAGTCTACCAAAATATCTACAGAATCCAGACACAAACACACAATTGCTACCTGTCTCTGATCCTTGGAGAACAGTGCCACGCGTCATAGCAATCCCCCATCCCCCATCAGCACCCTGCTTCTCCACAGCAACCGAAACAGCAACTGTATCTCCTTTCTCCACATGAGCACTGCAAGCCATTACACCAGGAACATATACCTAAAACCAAAACCAACAATAGTAAGTAACCAACCAAATTCGTCACCATAAACTTTAGTCTCCCTAACACAACATAGAATTTGGCAATTGGCAAAGGTACAAGTACTATTCACTAACCTGAGCACCTCGAAGAACTGCCTCAGCACACTTCCTACTAACAACGACCTCCTTGGGAGGCGCATCGCCGTAATCGATGCGGTGCGGTCCCGAACCCCAAACAAACACCACATAACCAAGTCCAGGAATCTGACACTTGGAAAATGGAGCAGCAGCATCCGAACACTCCTTCAATGGATTCGCCACGTCATCCCCGGAATCGGATTGCGGCGATGCCGTGTCAGCATTCGGCACAAGCGAGCGTAGCTTGTAGATGACGGCGTCGGCGGTGGACCTAACCGTGTTCACTCGAATGCAGGAGTAACGAGAAGGGCGCCTGCGAATTCGAAAGCTAAATCAGTTGCAAATAAAATAATAGGCTTTGAGGAAAATGGGAAGAGGGTGCGTAGTGCGTACGTTAGCGCGGTGGAGATGCGAGAGAAGTGGTCGGCGCCGTAGGCTTTGAGGAAGTACTGGTGAACTTGAGGGTTCCAGTTTAGAGTGGGGGTGTAGGAATATCGGTCTGAAGGATCGTAGGAATGCGACATCGTTTGATGGAACTGTGTGGGGGCAATCGGGGTTTCGCGAAGGCTTCTGTGACTGCTAACGAAAAATTCCCTCCCTTTCTTCATTCAAAATGGGGGTGGATGTTGAAATACCAGACCCAAGCACCGCCACGCCACGCCACTGCTAGGTGCATTGGCTAGCTAGGGCTTCAACTCTCTCTCTATTTGCAAAATGTAAATAGTTTTACTTTGGGTAAACTAGTAAACTACTCAAACCTTTGCAAATTGAAACTGTGATAGTAATATTTGAAATTAGAAGGAAAAAAAAAAAAAACTCAAGTATGATTTTCATCCAAGAAAATCACTAAGGGCTTGGTTGTTAGGAGGATAAAGAAAGGTAACAAAGAACAATAAGATGAAAATAAAAATGATTTGGTTGATAAGAAATAAATGATTATAGAATATATATTTTTTGAATTAAAGTTAATTGTTAATTAATAAAATAAATATATCATTAATTAAATGACTACTTTAACCCCGCTGATTTTGTTGACCAAACTAAGTACAGGGATAAGTTATTAACCTTGCTATATACTATATTGGATTTCTTTTTTCTTGAAATAGTGTATGTTCCGGCTTCGAGTACTGACATTCTAATCACTGAGGTTGATGTTTTGATGTTCAAGGCGTCAATTCTCTGGGTCATGTGCCGTATACGAGAGTTAATTGAAACTATAGTCTCTAGTTGGGCAATTCAATTTAATGATTGAAAGAAATGGAATCAAAGAAGTATTGATCTCGTATTTATAGGATAAAAATAAATGGAAAGATTATATTTTTTTAGTTTGTTGACTAACTATTAACTGCCCTAACTTTAGGGTATAAAGAGTTTATTGAATAGTAGAGGTAAATTTAAATTGTGATAAATTATAATTTTTTATCAATAATATCAATATTAATGACATTTTTAACACAAGTTAATTAGGATATATGAGATAAATTATAATTTTTTATACAATAAAAATATTTCGTCAAAAAGGGTAAGAAGGGTGATAAATATTGTGCTGTCATGTGTTCTTCTGTTCCAATTAAGCTGATGTAATATTTGATAAATTTTCCATTTATGAACAAAATTAGAAAATGATTTCAAATCGCCAGTTAATAGTGGACTCATTCAAATACGTGATAAGAATAAGATAGAGTAAAAGAAAGACAGGGATTGATCGTGTTGTCTACACATACACCAATAGAATGGCGATTTTTCATATTCCAAGTAAAATACCATGTGCTTTGACAAACGAGATCAGGTGATATTCATTATTAAATATTCATGTTGCAGGTGTTTGATTCTCGATGAAGTTGGAGAATTAAGATCAAACCTACTCCTACTGTATGTTAAAGTGTGAGAAGTTAGCATGTGTATTAAAATTTATTACTCCTATGTCACAATAAATTTGTACTAGAAATGCACAAAAAGTGAAAAGAGCGAATAGGGTTCGGCATAACAAATAGATTTATTTTTATCATAGTCAAAAAATAGATTGATATGTTAATAGTATTTTTTATAGAAAAAAATTGTTAAAAAAATGTATAATTTAGCCTGTACTATTAATACAACACTACAAATTTTACCAAAAAAAATACAACACTACAATTAGTACAAGTAATCTACAACAATAATAATCAACATAAAGTGGAAAGTAATTGGGTTGGGTGTGGACGTCGAATAAGACGTGGTTTTGACTAAAGGTTCCACAAACCACTGATATCAATGCATGTCACAAGTAAAAAAACTAGAGAAGACAATGGTCGTACAGTTATGTGTATTTTGTTTAATTCTTCACGGAAAGTGTCACTACTTACTCACTAGTGAAATGATTTGGTGCATATTTTTCTTTCATTTTAAGCCTTTTGACACTCAAACCCACACGAGTCATCTTAGCGCACATCGATCGGATCGATATATGAAAAAAACTTGGAAGTTATACAGCATAAACATATTTTTTTTTTCTGTATTCGGAGTGAGGAATTATTACGCAGAAGAAAGATCACAACATGCAAGAATTTATAAATGGAAGAGTTTATCACTTTTCAAAGTACAAAGTACTAACCTCTTCCCCACCACCGGAAAAGGTAAACCGACACTAATTTGATGCTGATTCTAGGCACGTATGCTTGCATCAAATTTCAACAACTATGCTGCATTTTTCTATGATCTCAATGTTCCTTCACACTATTTGCATAGTGATTGAGATTTCTGGGGTATTGACAATCAGTTCAAGGAACCCATTTTGCACATTACGATACCAAAATCACGTATTCACATGCTCCAACGAGAAAATGAATACATGCTCCAACGAGAAAACTGCTTCGGTGTGCAGCCACACGCATAGAATTTTTTTTTTCTATTTTTATCAATTCTAATTTCTAGACAACTAAAATTAGACACTCACCATATACTATTCCTTTTACTCTCCTTTTTTTCCCTCTTTTCTTTCATATCACATTAATTATTGCATTTGCATCTATATTTCCTTTAAAATTCTCTCTCTCTCAAGAGCATGATATGTTAGATACAACTTGTATAAAATAAAATTTGTAGAATATTTTTTCAAGTTGTGATAATAAACATTTTAATAATTTAATGTTACACAATTGATAACATTATAAAAAAGTTAATAGTATGTTGAAATTATATTATATTTTTACCTATCTTTCAAATGATCTTTTTGAGAGAAACTTATTGTTACTAGGAATATTTTATTTTTAAATAAATTTTAATCCCATGAAAAACTGTAATTATTATTATATATCTCTTACTTTAATTTTTCCTACATC
>PYAF01005855.1:1162692-1247138 GCA_007407185.1 Glycine tomentella | reverse complement strand
CTTTAATTTTTCCTACATCTACCCTCAATAAAATAGATTTTTTTGGTAACAATAAATTTTCATTAATTTTCCATTTATTTTTTCCCTTGAACCTTTTAAATATCACGATTTTTCATTTCATTATTTTTAAATAATTAAATTAAAATATGATATCTAAAAGTATTAAATGATAAACTTGTAATTTTTAAAAGAATAAAACAAAAACTATAACTTAATAGAAAATACTAACAAAAAAAATAAAGGAATCATTTATTAAAAATACGTTTTATTAAGAACTCATTTTACTTTAAAAGGAGAAGTCATTTTAAAAAATTAAAATGAGGAACTAAGAAAGAAAATTACACTTTTTTAAAGGATCAATACTTAATTAAACTATTAACTTTTTAAATTGTTAGAATATTGTTGGCACCAGGGTGGAGGGAGTGACCTGGCAGGGTCATGGTCACCCGGCCCCGATATTTAAGTGAAATTAAATTTCCATAAAGAAAATTTGTGTTCTCTCTAAAATATATGATATTTTTATCTATCTAATTTATAAATTTATTTTTTATATATTATCAATGCAAAAATGTTTGCAGTGTAAATTAATTAAAAATTATTATTTTTTATGATGGTCACACTGAGATTTAAATATATGATTTTATGCATTCTATTCCAACTAGTAGTCATCATAAGATCAACCACACTAGATTATTAGGAAATTATTATAAATATAATTTTTAAAGTAATCATTATTATAAAAAATAATAATTTTATCAGATCTCTAGTTTATTGATTTTCTCATGTATTACCTTTGTACTTCATATAGTTATGTATTTTTTATTCATAAAAAAATTAGTTTATATCAATTTGTTTATATGTAAAAAAGAAAAACAAAAAACTTAGCTAAGTAATGTTTTTTTTATCTTCCTTTGGGCCCCTCCCCTAATTCGCTTCTAGTTGGCACATTATTACCTACCCTTTTAAAATACAAATTCTAACAATTTAACCCCATAAAAAAGGGTCGATAATGATCTTATTCTCCTGAATCACGATTATTTATTTTGGCCTTGTATAATTCTCTTCCACTTTCCAGTTCGTAAGTGGGGCTCCCTTCAACAAATTCTTTAGCACTTGTTTTTCATTATTTAAGTCACAAAAGTGGATTTGTCTTTCTCCATGTTCCGTTCAATAAAGCAAGACGACTGGTTCAAAACTCTGACCAGCCACCACAGAGTTTTTACCGCTCCAATTTGTTTTTGGGTCCCTAACAAACACACAATGTCTTTGACTTTTTGGTAGTTGCAGCCTTCTGAGGCAAGAGTAATATCTGTGACACAATCACAAGCCAATGAAGCAGGAAGCAGAGAGGAAAATCCCATGTAACAAGACCGGACCTAACATCATTTGAGATTGAGAATTAAAATTGTTTTTTATTCTTAAGAATTGAAAAAAATATTATAATTTATAATAATTCATTTATCTTACTCAATTAATTAAACGCACTTTGTTTAATAATTGAGTTGTATTTCTTGATATTTTTTTAATGTATGTTTCATTCTTTCCAATTTTTTGTTTAAAAATTATTTTTTAACACGATTTCATAGTATTCAATAATTAATTTTTCATTCAAAAATTTTTAACTTTTAAAATTGGTTCTGAAAATTAGTATGAAAAGACTTTTAGGCGTTAAGATTGATGCACTGATGCACATCAGATACATCTTAGGCCAAATCAAACACACTGTACTATATGTAGTCCTAACCCAAAGGTGTAAATAGTTTGAAATGGTCCTACAGTGCTACACGGTGATGATATGAGTATACGTTTTTTTTATATATTTTTAAACTAGGAAAGTTTTCGAAAATAAAAATCATACACAATCTCTTTTATTAGAAACTTTATAATACATTTGAAGAGGTGATAAAATGTTAACACTTTATTGTGAATAAAACCGCGTGGTTGGGCTCAAACTTTGACATTAGGCTTCCAAGTCTTTCTCATTCGTTGTTACTAATAAAGTCACACACCATTGAGAGCTCAGAGGCACACCACCTTGCTTTTCAATCCTTCTTTCTTCCTTCTGTCACCGTCAAAAACAATTCCTCATCTGCCAAAACCAATGTTTTGGCCTCAAAACTCATAAGTTCACATTTTTTAAAATTTCCATTTACTTTGCCTATCCTCCTCATCTTCATTCATTTTCCTCTTGTTTTAATGTTTTGCTTCTGATTGATTGCCTTTGAGATAAACTTGTGAACTCAGTTCTTTATTTCTTTCACCCTCTTGGGTAAGCTCGGACATTTCCATAAAGAAACAGATTTTCTCCCTAAAATTCTGTTAGGTGTTTGATCTAGGATTTTCATTGGGTCCAAGAAGAAGGATATCATTGCTATGATTTTGAAGGTTTCTCTCATTGTGGTTCTCCTCGTGATATGCTCCTGTGTTGTGGAAGCCATTTCTAGGAATCACAATCAAAATCCCAACCACAACAATATCAACAAAAATGGATCTTCTCTGGCTGCAATAAAGTTTCCTGATCATCCAAGTTTCAGTGATGTCTCTTCTTCAGGGGACAGTGATTGCAACTTCTCAAATTCTGAGCAACTTGGGCATTCTGGACCTACCACAACATCAGGTGAAGAAACTGATGAAGAGAGTGAGGCTTTTCCAGCACAAAAACCACACAAGAATTTGGTGAAACTCCACTTGAAACACAGGTCAGGGAGCAGAGATGCTGAGCCAAAACAATCTGTGGTTGATTTCACAGTAAGGGATTTGACCAGAATTCAGAACCTTCACAGAAGGTTCATAGAGAAGAAGAATCAAAACACCATTTCAAGGCTGCAAAAGTCACAGAAGGAACCAAAGCAGTCCTACAAGCCGGTGGTTGCTGCTCCGGCGGCTTCACCAACAACAAGTCCAGTTTCCGGGCAGCTTGTGGCAACCTTGGAATCCGGGGTGAGTCTTGGCTCTGGTGAGTACTTCATGGATGTGTTTGTGGGGACACCCCCTAAGCATTTTTCTCTGATACTTGATACTGGTAGTGACCTTAATTGGATTCAATGTGTTCCTTGCATTGCATGTTTTGAGCAAAGTGGGCCATATTATCACCCCAAAGATTCTAGCTCTTTTAGGAATATAAGCTGTCATGATCCCCGGTGCCAATTGGTTTCATCCCCGGATCCACCTAAGCCTTGCAAGGCTGAGAATCAGAGTTGTCCCTACTTTTATTGGTATGGTGATGGTTCCAACACAACTGGGGATTTTGCATTGGAAACTTTCACTGTTAATCTCACCACTCCTAATGGGAATTCAGAGTTGAAGCATGTGGAGAATGTGATGTTTGGATGTGGTCATTGGAATAGAGGCCTATTTCATGGTGCTGCTGGTTTGTTAGGATTGGGGAAAGGACCATTGTCATTTGCTTCTCAGATGCAACCTCTCTATGGTCAATCCTTTTCCTATTGTCTTGTGGATAGGAATAGCAATGCAAGTGTTGGCAGCAAATTGATTTTTGGTGAGGACAAGGAGCTGCTCAGCCACCCCAATTTGAATTTCACTTCTTTTGCTGGTGGGAAAGATGGTTCAGTTGACACATTTTACTATGTCCAGATAAAGTCTGTTATGGTTGATGATGAGGTGCTGAAGATACCTGAGGAGACTTGGCATTTGTCTTCAGAAGGTGCTGGTGGTACCATAATTGATTCTGGCACCACGTTAACATATTTTGCAGAGCCTGCTTATGAGATTATCAAGGAGGCTTTTGTGAGGAAAATTAAGGGCTATCAGCTTGTTGAAGGCCTTCCTCCTCTAAAGCCATGTTACAATGTGTCTGGAATTGAAAAGATGGAGCTACCTGACTTTGGAATCTTGTTTGCTGATGGAGCAGTGTGGAATTTTCCAGTGGATAATTATTTTATACAGATTGATCCTGATGTTGTTTGTTTGGCTATTTTGGGGAATCCTCGATCTGCCCTTTCAATAATTGGAAACTATCAGCAGCAGAATTTCCACATACTGTATGATATGAAGAAATCCAGACTTGGCTATGCACCAATGAAGTGTGCTGATGTTTAACATTTTTCTTGGGGTTGAAAGGTGTCTACTGTATAGTCTCATAATTGTAAACATGGTGAGTCAGGGGTAGATTTTTTGGGTTTTCCCTTAGATGGAAATTGGAAAGTGATATACACAAAAAAAGAAAGAAATAAATTAAAGTTGATTATAGAACTAGGTTCCAGGTAATTACAGAAAACTGGATCATTACAAACATTTGTTTTGTACACATTTTAACTGCTTCAATTTGAGCTTGTCTCATTTAATTTTAATGTTTTGTTCTTTCTATTCTATATATGATGGTCTCTCTTACTATCATTCTGGACATGTTATTGTTTTGTATATTCTCAAAGGAAAATTGCTCCGTGTATATATTATACAAGAAATAAAGAAACTTGGCAATGAAGTTCTGTATCCCGAGTCTGATGTATGGCTGAAATCATTGGTCATTAGTTTTTCTAAATCTACCTTGCAATGAATCTCAATCTTCAAGAAACTTCAAGAACAACAAGCTTTCAGCACTTCAATTTTCGTGAAGCCTATGGCTGGCTGGAAGCTTTGTTTGGACAGCAATGGAAGATGAAAAAGGTAAGGGATGAAGGTGGGTAGCACCATGAAAAGGCTTTCCAATAAGTCTAGGAAGAATCACCACAATAGTTTGAAGTCATTGATAAGAAACAAGAGGTTTTTGCACAAGAACAAGAGAGAAACTCTCTATACAAATTTCAGAATTTGTAAAAATGACATCAAAAGTGTTTGCATTCAGTTTTTGGGCAGCTTATATAACCCACGAAATTACACTCAAATGCAAGGCAAATGATCATGCAAATGAAGCTTGTAATGTAAACTAAATGAAACCTAAATGCAAGCTAATGAAACTTGAATTGCAAGCTTCATCCTAAGTGACTTCTTGGCTGAACCAACATGCCTAAAGGTGCAGTATTTTAGCTTCTAAGTGCAGTATTTTAAGCCTTAAGGTGCAGTTAACAAACATATAAAGGTGTTACACAATTTACATATAAGTGCACCTACACCTCTTTACACAATTAAACTAAAAGCCTTTTTATTTGTAATTATTTTTGCTACTAACAAGGGCTGAAATTTATTGAATTAAATTGAACTTGAAACATCAAAATCCAGTCTTTGTCATCTTTAAGTTGATGTGTTTCTTCATGCTTGTCCAAATTAGCTTGGATGTGGTCTTGAAGTGCTTGAATCCTAGTTGTTATTGGTCCTTTAAAGCTCATCAAAGAAAATGTTTCAAGCTCTCCTTCTAGACCTTTAGCTTGCTATGAACCTCCATCAAAGTCTAAGTCAAGGGGACAATAACAGTTCGTGGTTTGGTGCAACATGGATACTATTCTACTTTCTTGTAGACTACATCCTTTAAAATTCATACTTATTTTTTTCTTTTAAAATATTTATAAATGAAAATATAAATCAAATGTCACATGGACATGGTTGTTTCCCAGATGCCGCATCCATGTATTATTCAATGGCTTTTCTGTTAGGTACACTGCCAACTTTTTAAGAAAAGAAAAAATGCATGGACCAAAGAATTGGTCAACTCTATTGTTGGCCTAGGTACTTTGGCATTCATCTGAAGAATAATGCTACTTATACGTCAATTTTCTATAATAAATTTTACAATTTACAAGAAAAGAGAAACAGAGAGAAAAGTATTAGGAATCACAAATTCACAATCTTTTCTCTTTCTCTGCCAAGGATGTTTCTCTGTAACCAGAGTATTAAATAAGACATGTTATGTGATAAAGAACAAATTATAAAAAGTGTTATAAACATTTATTGTAAGTGTGTTATTATTCTAACCTAGGGTTGAGATATGAAGTGGGTGTTATTTGTCAACTCGAGAGCCGAGTTTCATCCTGAGCATATTGGTAGAGTGAGACATCAATTAGGTGAAAGAATTTCCAATGAAATTTTATGCACATTGTTAATATAGATTTGCTTACGGAGTTTATTAGAGATTTAGGGTGGTCATAATATAACTGTGACCATTGTTGGTGACAAAAAAAAGTGAGCGAATATATTAGTGTGTTTCAGTGAGCTATTTGCGAAAATATTTTTTTTAATGAAGTTGATTTTACAAAATTACTTTGATGTCATGTGATTTTTTTTAGTTTTTTAAGTTTGAAAATAAGTAGTAGTAAAATTTGGGTTAAATTTCTTATTGATTCTTAAACTATTTGGGATTTTTAAGTAGATCATTAAAAAAAAAATTGATCTCAATCATGCAATTCTTTTAATTGAATCCTTAAGATTTTTAAAACTGTTATACATTATCAATTTCTAGTTATGTTGCTACAAACTAACCTTGAGATCTACACTTTTTTAGTTCAAAGATCCTTTTTTTTAGTTGTGATACACATACAACTCTCTGTTAGAGGATCCAGAAATTTTTTTCAGTGAAAATAAAAAATAGTATAATATTTTCTAAAAAAAATTATATAAAATTTTATTAAAAATGGTAATGAAAAATTAAAAACAGTAAAATTTAAAAAGATAAAATGGATAAAATTAGTATTAATTTATTCTCTCTTTTATTTTTTAAAATTATTTATATTCATCTTATTAAAAAAATTATTTTGTGGAGGTAAGATCTATTTTTTTATGGGAAAAAAATATTTATTCAATATATTTAAGTAAAAAAATTATTTTATGGGGGCAATTCCCTCTATATAGATATGTTACCGATTCTATATTATTTATTACATTTCACATTTATTTTTTCAATAACATATTTCACAATTCTTTCTTTTTTTCTATTTAATAATTTGTTATAAGAGTTGTACAAATATGATTTCTCAATAGATAATAATAATGGATGGTGGATGAGTCCACAAAATAAATCATAGGGGGCGGATTTAAAGTTAGAGGAGGGAATAGCTACATCAAAAAAGATTTTGTAAGTTTCTCATAAAAAATTAGGATAAATAATTATTTTTGTTCTTGAATATGTAGAGTGTTGAGAATTCATTTTTGAAAGATGAAAATTCAAATTTTAGTTTCCAATAGTAAAAAAGTGTGACAAATTTATCTATCTGTTAACTTTCATTGGTTACCGTTAATGAAAGAGTCTACATGATAGGGGTGTTCATCAACCGATCCAAACCAATACAAACCGTGGTGACCGAACCGAAAAATCGAAAACCGAAAAAAAAATCGAAAATTTTCACCGGATTAGATCGGTTTTCGGATTGGCTGGTAAAAACCGATCCAATTATAAACCATATCTTACCCTTTATCTAGTTGGGCCTATTCCCTATCATAGTCCAAAAATCAAAAATCCAATACATTGCTTCTTATTTTGTCCAATGAATGTGTTTGTTTATGTTAAATACTCTTTATTTTGATAAAAATAAGTCTCATAAGTTTTATTTTTATACTTTTTAAAAAACCGAAAATCGATCCAATCCAAACCGAAAAAAATTGGATTGGATCGGATCGGATTTGAAAAAAATTCAAACCGAATGGATGATCAAATAACCAAACCGAAGGAATTGGATCGGATGATTTTTTGCTTCAAAATCGATCAAATCCATACCGCGAACACCCCTACTACATGGCATATTCAGGGACAAATTTGTCAGCGTCATACACATTCAGGAACAAAAATGACTATTTATCCAAAATATAATTTAATCTTCATCTTCTATTCCTATTTTAATCGTTGTAAGCATAACATTATAATAAACAATTAAAAAAAATAGAAAAGCAAACATAAGTTAGAACAAACATAATAATAAACATAATATTGATTATTAAGCATAATCTGTCTATTGCTTTAAATTTATAATGTGACAATACTTTACCTAAAATATGAGAGTCAAGTAAAAATGCACAACCATTAAGTTAATCCTTATAAAAAATGAGACCCAACTTGATTTTTTCACTACCTAATGTTGTGACAATAGAAATTTCAGAGCAAAAGACAAATTTTGTTTATTATTATGTTTGTTCTAACTTATGTTTACTTTCCTATTTTTAAGTGCTTATTGGAATATTATGCTTGCAACAATTAAAAAATGAGGAAAGATGAATATTAAATTATATTTTGGACAAATAGTTATTTTCGTCCTTGAATGTGTAGAGTGCTAACAAATTTGTTTGTTCCTGAATGTACAATGTATGCTCTTTTATTAATGGTAACAGACGAAAGTTAACAGATAAATGAATTTGTCGCACTTTTTTCACTTTCGAGGATTAAAATTTAAATTTTCATCATTCGAAAATAAATTTGTCGACGCTCTACATATTTAAGAGCAAAAATTACTATTTATAAAAAAAATTATATTAAGCTTCTATTAAGGTTTAATATGACCTTTATAGTAACTTATTTAGTAACATATGAAGCACATTGTTTGGTTTGGATATCTTTTTAAAAAGAGATTATGTTTTTATTATAAATCCTTTTATAGGAATTTTGTAAACGATATGGTTTTATTTTTAAAATAAGCTGAACTTAAAATGACTTCTAATTGGCATAGTACATAAATTAAACGGTCAATCTCACAATGATATTTGTAAATTTAACTTGTGAAAAAATATTGGATTGATTTTAGTTTATAATTTGTTGTCTTCAATTTCTAAGGATAATTATACATATGCTCCTAGAGAATTAAAAAAAAAAATGCTTGTAATGGTTTGATGAAAGAAAGTAAAAAGAGAAAAAGGTTTACTGTTGAGAGTGTTAGTTAATAGTGAAATGGGCCTGGGGCTTATAGTTGGGCCCAACTAAGGAAGGCACCGGTCCATTAGGGTTTTAGTTTATACATATGATCCGTTGTTGGTTAGCTCTAGGTCGTGTAACAGGAATTGACGGAGGCATTCGAAATCGGTGAAGATGGTTGCTATGAGGGTCAGTACTGTTAATGGTATTTGTGTTTGATTTTGTTTGGAGAGTGAGTTTGTGGATTTTAACGTGTGATTGTGATTATGGTTGAAGCAGTTTCATCAGTACCAGGTGGTGGGAAGGGCTCTTCCTACCAATTCCGATGAGCATCCTAAGATCTACCGCATGAAACTCTGGGCAACCAACGAGGTCCGTGCTAAATCCAAGTTCTGGTATGTTTTCTTATTTTGTTTCAATTGTTTTTTATTCGTATTCGTACTGATTCAATAATTTATTTTATAATTTTTTCTATTCTGAAAACAAGACGATTGTTCACTTTATTGTCATTATTATTGATAATTTTAATTTTTACAGGTATTTTTTGAGAAAATTGAAGAAGGTTAAGAAAAGCAATGGACAAGTGTTAGCCATAAATGAGGTGTGCACTTATCAATTTCACTAGTATTTTTTTGTTCGTCTCAGGAATATCAATTATTGCACTAAAATGAATTACTTTTGAGCGTTAGTTACTTGTTAAAATGGTTACAATTAGGCTAGATTTCTACTTTTGAGCGTTTGTAGGGAAGGCATAATGCTATGCAGTCATGTAGAGACCCTGTTAGGTGTGGATTTGACCACGGTAAGTCATTTATGATTAACTATCTGTTGGGTAGATCACATTATTTCTCCTTTTCCGTTTTTTAATTGACTATGGAAGCAAATAGTTTTCTTCTCAATTTTTGCCACGGGTATGACGGAATCTAGTGATGTAGAGTTAGGATAAGTGGTGGAGTGTACTCCAGTCATATGGTATATTATTTTTTATTAACGACCTAACATTAGCAGTAGCACACATAGGAAGTGGTAAATGAGGTGAAAGGAATTGAAGCTGGGACATTTGGTGAATTATAGTCTTATGAAAGCCCCTTTAGGAAAGAAATACTTTAACAAATATTTGTATTCTAGGTCCCAATTGCAGTCTTATTGGACAATGAACATGGAGGTTTGATTTTTTGTGCTGATTGCAGATTTTTGAGAGGAATCCTACCAAGATTAAGAATTATGGAATTTGGCTGCGGTATCAGAGTCGTACTGGTTATCACAATATGTACAAGGAATACCGAGATACTACTCTGAATGGTGCAGTTGAGCATATGTACACCGAAATGGCGTCTCGTCATAGGGTGAGGCATCCTTGCATTCAGATAATCAAGACTGCGACCATCCCAGCTAAGCTGTGCAAAAGGGAGAGCACCAAGCAGTTCCACAATTCTAAAATCAAGTTCCCATTGGTGTTCAAGAAGATTAGGCCCCCAACTAGGAAGCTGAAGACAACATACAAGGCATCCAGGCCAAACCTGTTTATGTGATTCAGTTATTGGGATTTCCCTGCTTCTTGATTCATTAAATAGGAAGAGCTTTAGAGGTGATCATGTAGTGACAAATTTTGTTGTGCAACCAAAGTTTGCATTCTTTCAAGCTCTGAAGATTTTGTTTTTGAAAGATGGTGTTTTATTTAGTTTTATATTTTTGCAGAGTCGTCTATTTTGCTCATTCCGATGTATTTGATCAAGGTTGCTTTTGAATTTAGTGATTACTTTTTTGTTTCGATTCTGGGTTTATCATTTGTTAGTTGATATTTTCTCTCTGATTTTTGGTAATAAATATTTTCCAACAAGCATGGCCAATGAAGGAGAAAGAGTGTACAACCTTGAGTGTTTTTTGTGTTGTTTTTAAATCAATATGATTAAAACTGATTTATAAAAATATAAAGGTCAAAATATAATTTTTGCCTGCTTATTTTTTTTTTAAATTTGTGCTTTTTACTCTCTATTTTTTAATTGAAATATTTCATTTTTATCTTTATTTTTTTTATAATTTTAGTCTTTTATTTTTAATTAAAATATTTTATCTTCACAATTACGAAGTGCTTGGCTTTGTTAGTAAGCAGCTGCAAATTTAAATGGACTTCTTATTTTACTTTTTTCTTCTTATTTTTTTTTTATCTTTTTAAATAAATCTTTTCACTTTGTTATCCTTTATCCAAAATCCAAAATTTAAAATTTTTAGGTTTAAAATTATAAAAGTTTATAAGAAATGGCATTTGGGAGGAGTTAAATATATAAGAATAAAAAATAAAAATGGAAACTTGATAAAAAAGAATATATATTTTTTAAAGATGTTATCATTCAATAGTAGAAACTCAAATTTATAATAGGTTAAACACAGTTTTATGGAAATGTTTGATCTGATATAGGCTTATATAGATTAGGTCGTCGGTCTTGCATTTTTACCCCTAACCAAGAGTTAACTTGAGCAACTTTTAAATTTTAAAATTTTATTTTAAAAGTAGCGTAAAATTTTGACAAAAAAAATGTTATATTTTAAATTTGTGTGATAAAAAGAGAATTGGATAGCAAATCTCTCGTATATAGCCTTTTTAAAAAATTGGGAAACATAAGTTTACCTTTGTTTTGTCTCGGAGAATACTTTGTTTAAGAAATGGATGCTTGTTACTTGTTAAGTGAGAGCTGACTTTAAGTCAGCATGAAAATGTACTAAATTAATTTGCGCGCTCTTTCAAGATTCTATTTAAACGGGTTGACCTTCAACACTTTTTCATCGAGTTTCATTCCTATTTATGGAATCGACATTTAAGATCTTGTTACGATATAAAAAATAATATCTTTTTATAATTTGGTATAAGTTTTTAATATAACAATCATTGTTTACAATTTTGTATAATGAGTTAAACTCCTTGGTAACCAAACTGAACATGCATGATATACATGATCATTCAATCCAGCATATTCGAATATTTTAGTTATCACATATGCACATACTCTGTTTAAATATACATAGATTCATCCAGTACATGATCCTTCCATCTAGGAAGCTTATAGAAAGCAGATTTTGGCATTCCAAACTTCTCGCGGAACTCTTCATAAGATAAATATACCTAGATTCATCATTAAGTGTAGATTCCTGTGAATGTCGTAGAGAGTAAAACAAAGACTTGTCTAGCATGAAAAGAGTGAATGCCTATCTATATCTCAGTTCTGCATAATGTATAGACAATTTCATTAATTAGCCTTTCAAATTGATCATCCAAAGAGCAAGAAAGAAAAAGCAAGGTGAAGATGCTAGCAAGACTGCTGAGTGAGTTCAGACAGTACCTCTCTTTTGGTCAAGTCAATGCCAGTTACTGGATTAGCAGAAACCACTCTCAGGCACTCATAGGGGTATATTGCCCCGTATTCTCACCATCCACATTTTCTATCCTTCTGAGGGAAACTCGCGATCTCATCAGATGAGCTCAGTTCTGATGCTGGAGAACCAGATTGTGGCATTGTTTTTTCTGGGATACAGAAACAACAGTGAGAAAAATAGAAAGAAAAAGGATGAAAAATTGAATGAATATAAGAAAAATGGCATAATACTATATTATGACACTTCAGTACTCCACGTTCCTTTCCATTTTTTAGTGGTTCAAATTTCAGCCTAAACTTTTATTGAACAAGACCGAAATCTTCCAGAAAAATCAGTATAATAACTCTAATACACGTACCTCTAGAGTTTTTGGTTTTCCTTTCAGAATTGCAAGCTCTCTCAAATGAGTTACCAACAATCTGTAACAATTCATTCAAAATAGTTTATAAGATGGGTGACAAATGTTTATTACTTGATGTAATGGAAAAAAGCTTTTACTACTATCAGTTTATTTTCGTTTTTTTTTTAAATGAAAAAAGCTCACTTGGTAACTTGAACTAAAAATGTTTATTACTTGCTGTTCAGGATTATCCTGTCGCTCGTAAGCAAATTTACATTTACTAAAGAAACATCACAAACTGAAGAATGGTATTAATAGTGATAATTCTTAAACTAATATAAGCTATTAATAAAAGAAAGTAAAAATTAAACTAATATAATAAGCAACGGTGAATCGTTAACATGAGTGACCACGTGCATCTGCAAGGCACTCTTCAACCTACCTTTTACAGTTCAGCATAACACTTGCCCATTCTCTACTTAATTATTCTATTCCCAGTGTGCAAGTGAAGATATAATTTTAACTCACAATCACAAATAGGTTACATCTATTGTGTTTTCCATATCCTATAATCATATTTGTGACCTACCATTGTCACGCAGATGCAAGCATGAAATAAAAATATAGGAAAAAGAATACTGAAAAACTTTTAATGTATTGCAGGTCTGGTAATAATTATTAGAGGGACACCATTGAAGTTTTGGCTACAAATTTTAAATAATGGGAAATATTTAGAGTAATCACAAAGAAAGGGATTATGTATAATTTCCTTGAGTTGGATTAGTCGTTTAAAAAATTATTGAAAGATATTAACCTTGAACTGCATGAAACAAATGTGATTTGATATGAAAAAGTGTGCCATGTCTAAAATTGCCAACATTTTTTTTTTCAGAAAGGAAATAAACTTGGTAGAATTTGATTTTATTCACTTACTTTAATTGTTTTGTTCAAGCATGTTATAATAATGTGTGTTGAGCAGTGGGAAACAGAAGATAGTGTTTTACCAGGAAAGTCTACCGTTACCCACTTTGTCTTTTAGAAATCTGACATGCTTTTATCTTTTTTTCTGAAACTCCACATTCTCCACCATAACTTAAAAAGCTTGTGAAAGTTAACCCCCCACAACCACAAGTTTGAAATCTCATTTCATTATATATCCCCACACCCCACTTTCATAACCATCATTTTTCATGCAACAACCACTGCTATTAGCCCATTATATTCCAAGAGTTTCACTTTAAGCTGAAATATATAATTAAGAAGGTTAAATATCTATCTATTTTCGGCTCATTGATGAGTTCACTCTTGCTTCAAGTTAATTATCATTGTCTCCTGATCTGGACTCAACTGTTTAGTTGTGCTATCTGAGAAGAAAGGTAAGAGTGCTATCAAGCACACATACACATATAGTCATGTAAGTTACCTTAGCCAGCTTAAGGAGAAACACATAAAAATTTCAAAATGTCAATAGTTTTTCTGCCTTGAAGTCTTCTTCACTATCATTGAGGATTGAGTTTGGCATCAATCATCATCATATTTTCCACAAAAGAAGGAAGAATGGAAGTTCAGCAAAAGCTCAGTGCTTTCCTCTTTCACGTAAGTATTGTTTTTGTCATGTTTCTCCTAGTTAGCGCGTCTCAAGAACACAAGAAAGCTAAAGGCAGACATTCAAACAAAAAAGACCATAACATGAAGGTATTCCGTTCCTGCATTGTATTGTTTCTAAATTTTTATCAATTAAGTTGGTATCGTCATTTTGTTTATTCTTCTCCTTGTCTACATTACTATTATAATCCTCTATTTCATCAACATCAAGTTTTGTTTGTGAAGCTACCTTTTTTTGTGTGGTTGTTTTATGTATGAAGATGAGTTCTAGACTTCAGTTCGAAATCACATTACATGGGTTTCTCTTGTGGGCTTCAATGGCGTTCTTGATGCCTGTTGGTATACTAGTCATTAGACTGTCCAACAGAGATGAGAATCGAAGAAGACTTAGAATTATATTCTATGTTCATGCAGTTGTGCAGGAAAGTCATCTAAACCTAAAACCTCTGTTACATTATAATTATAATTTTAAATTATAGATCCAAATGAATGGAGAATAGCAAGATTCCAATTTTACAATTAATTTATTTGTCCTAAAGCTTGTTGTCCCTACATAAGGTCAAGCGAGGGGTATTGCTTGCATCCTTGTTTATTGAAAAGGACAATTAACGAATGCTTTGAAGACAAGAAATGAGCTTTAAGAAATAATCGTCTTGGTTATTGGAAGTTCCAAACTTTCTTTGTCTCATTTTTTTATTATAGCATGTGAAAAGAACCACGCAATTGTGCTGTTGTCTGTATCATTAACTAAGTTTTAGCTCAAGTTAGAAAAAGGCAAAGTGAATGTAGCTCTACTATTTGCAAAAGCAACTAGTTTTTTTTTTTGTTTTTTTTTTATTTTTTTTATTTTAAAGAAGCTTTATTGCATTGATCCGCTTGCCTTTTAATTAATAATATGCACTTTTTGTATTTCTGTTCAACAGAAGCTTGCCGTACTTCTTGCCACTGCAGGAGCAATCATGTCCATAAAAAATTTCAACAACTCCTTCAACAATAATCATCAAAGATTAGGGGTAGCATTATATGGTATTATCTGGCTGCAAGTTCTAGTTGGTATTTTTCGACCACAAAGGTGAACCAATAAATTGCCTTCTATTGAGAAAATCCATGCAATCTATTGTATTAGGCCAATTAGCCATAGCTAAAATACCAAACTTAGACAATGCAATCACACTTTTCTTAACTTTTAAATTTATTTTTCATGTTCTATGTTCATATGTTCTAGAAAGCCACCTTTATTAACTGCTACAATTTTTTGTTTGCAAAGCACGATGATTAGAACTATTTTCTTGTCCTTCACAGGGGATCCAAAAGAAGAAGTCTGTGGTTCTTTGGACACTGGGTAATGGGAACTGCAGTGTCATTACTGGGTGTGCTGAATGTATTTATTGGCTTACAAGCCTACCAAGAAAAAACATCCAAAAGCATAACAACTTGGAATATACTTTTCACTGTTCAGATATCTTTGATTGTGATCTTCTACCTTCTTCAAGAAAAATGGGTCTACATAAAAAACCTAGGAGTGATTTGGGACAACTAACTACTGATTCCTACTTATCAAGAAAAAAGCTAGTTCAGATGACAAGAATGCAGGCACGAAGGCTGAGTCTTGCTAAGAAAGATGAATCAATGCAATGCCTTGCCATGGATGCAACATTCGAAACACATAAGACCACTGATGGACCTGAATTTCTTTCCCCGAGATAAAATATGTTTGTGATGGTTTCTTTTCATAGAAGGTACAGTCATTGAAAACTTTGTAATATCTTCCCGCGAGATACATTTTCTGTTGTATTCTCCTAACAATCAATTCTGATATTTTTTTCAAACCTTGAATTGTGGATGCTGGAATACTTCATGGAAATAGATCAACATCTTATCCATGATGTTTTTCTCAATGTTTGAGGACATTGTTTGTCAGTGTTTATAAGCATTTCAAAATAAAAAAGAATTTGCTAACCAAAGGGGAAAGACAGACACTATCACTAAAACAGGAGAAAACAAATAATAAGGCAAGAAATTCTATTAATATCACGTTGATATATCACTTAAGTATCGCTAACTATAGTATTTCAAGGAAAAAGCTGTACATAGCCGGTTAATATAGCTATTCCAAGTATTATAAAAGGTGGAAGAATCACAAATGCTCCAATGGTTGCAAAGAAAACTGAATCATTCCTTTGAGACACTTCATTGAGGTAAGTTTGTCTCTTGATATTTCTCTTTTGTGAAATGGTCAAGAACTTCGCACTCACTTTCTTGAAGTTTTTACCTAGGGGTATGGTGAAATCATCATCCCTTTCTCCAAACAACTGCACGAGCTGCTCTCGGATTGTAAGTTTGCGAGAGCTTCCGTCACTTTCATAACCTATATAAACCAGAAATGTCCAATCTTTGTAATCCTTTTCCCAATATTAAAGAAAAAAAGAAAAAGCAAATACAAGAAAGAGGTTATAAACAGATATGGCTACAAAATTTCTATTCTTTCACATAACCCATAAGACAAACATCCATATCAGGAGTGATTTATAACAGAGAGATAAAAGTCATGGGAGAATTTCAAAAGTTAGACAATGCAAGATGGGGAGAAATAGGCACATGATCATACCAAAAATATGGACTTTACTCTTCTAAAATGAGAAATTATATAAGGGTGCATTCACAATTGATTTGAATCAAAATAACTTGTAAACATGAGCCACTCCAAACTAAGGATAAATACGTCCTTACATTCCCACTTCACATTTTTTCTCACCTTAGAGGAGTCGAATTTTTACTCAATTTTCAAACTTTCATGCTAGCTATTTTCCACCCATACAACTACTACTGCTAAACACATTATCTTGGACGAACAAATCATATTACAACACCCAAATTTTACCATGAATTTGGTCTATGCTGTGATTCCAACGTTATTGTTTCTACTCTAAATTTGTATACTATGCGGCTATAAGAGGGAAGGATAAGGTAACATCAAAGGCAAGCTCTTTCATAGTATAATTGTTATTTTAATGATGTGGCAGCAACATAATCACTTTGTAACTTGTGATTTCGAAGGCACTACTCTTGCTTTCAATTTTTTCCTTTTTAAGATTATTTTTTTCATTAGTGATATTAGAACAAGTACTTTCTCCAGTGTATATCTTCTGCATATTTAATTTAAACTAACAAGTTAACAACAAAAACAGAGAAGGAGTTTTTCAGAGTGATAAAATTGCACTAAAAGACAGAAGACAACTAATATGTCTCCCCTACACATACCATTGATATAAAGAGGAGATTTTACGTACCACTATTAGGTGCGCTTGTAGATGTAAGTTGCTCCAAAAGATCCAGCTGTGCACGAGAAGAAGATAAAGATCCTAAGATCAAAAGTTCCCAGAAGCCAAGTCAGACATGAACGAAAACCTCATATTGTAAAATTTATAAGTATTTTATAGAAATTTAAACTGACAAGATAAAAAAAGTTACAAGAAACATTGAAACATAGTGAAGAAATTAAACACATAACTTTCCTGCAAATATTTCAAATTTGATAAAAGTTCTGATTCATTTTTCCACTTGTAACCACGTGGATGGATGCAACAAACATTAAAATATAACTGACATAATTTCTAACTTTTCTAAATATAAGAGGACTACCAATAATCAAAGAAAGAATATTTTGTTTTTAATATATAAAAACCAACAACTAATATAGAAATTCATGGTTATCCCCATAAGGGCATATTTGAATTCAATAATAACAAAAAATATGAAAAAAAGAATGGGTAGGGAATGTTGTTAGCATATATACCATTAGCAGCAGAAGCAACATCTTCCGGTGTAACTCCAGTGTCAGTCCCTTGTGTTTGAGAACATGTTGTGAGCAAAGAGGAAGAAGGATGATAGAATTTGATGAGGTTGTTGTATTTATGAGTCAGAAAGGAAGGCTTAGAGTGAAGAGAAGCAGTGCTGCTAAGATTGATGGCCATAAAGTGAGGGATTTTTGGAGTTAGTTGCTAATGCCATTCATTTTGGTTTCAGCTTTGCATTCTCATGTCGGTATTTTAATTGGCCAAAGGCGGCACCTCCCTGCCACAAATATTATCTGTGGAGATTCTAGTTCTATGTAAGACCCAAAAAAAATCCCCACCGTTCAAAAATATTTTTCTTTAACTAAATAAAGACATAATGTTAATCTTTGTAACGGCGAGCCAATCGTAAAGGTAAAAGAATCAAAATAATATTTTTTTAATAAATATTTATCAATTTGAGATTATTTAGAAATTATTCATGTAAATGAGATTGTCAAACATGTACGTTTAAATTAGGCATAATTGGTCATATGCATGTCACTCCTCTGAGTCACGTCCAAATTGGACGTGTTTCCCCTTTATGTCCCCTGTCACACTACAGGAAATGATGGTGTATATAAACTTTAAACGGTCATAACTTTTGATAGAAATGTTCAATTGAGACGTACGATATGTCAAAACGTTCGAAATTCAGAGAGGAAGGCTAGGCAAATGGCCAAAGAGAATTTGGTCCACTATTTTTTTTTTTCAAAAAACATCTCTAAGTACCTCAAAATTAAGATTTAATCTTCAATCATCCAAAAATTTCCTTGTTTTTTTACTTTTTAATTATTTAATTAGTTAATTTAATGCTATTTTTTATTCTTTTAATTACTTTTCTCAATTTTGAACGTTTTGACATATTATACACCTCAATCAAACATTTCTATCAAAAGTTAGACTATCTAAATTATATACATATTTAATGCTCCTATTTTTTTTTATAATTACAAAATAAATTTTACTTAATTTAAATATCCAGTTAGCAATAGTAATTACTGGCTACAGTGATTGACACGTCACATTACTTAACCGTCAATGTTTTTCATTGACATAAAATATCATTTAATATTATTAATTGTTATTTTTATCTAATTTTAAAGTATTTTTATACTGATCTTTATCATAGATATGATTTTCTTTATTTTTTAATATTGTTTTTTAGTTTTTTTTTTAATTTTATATGATTTTATTTAATATATTCTGAATTTTTGGTATATCTAATTTTTAATATATTATTTATTTAATATATTTTTTACATTTTTTAATATTATTTTATTTAATATAATTTCTAAAATTTTTATATGATTTTTTATATAACTAATTTTTAATATAATATTTTATTTAAAATGTTTTTTATATTAAAAATTATTTACAATTTAAAAAACAAAAATTTTTCAATTTTTTTAAAAAAGGTAATAACTTCAAAGTTGTAAATATATTTACGACTTTGAAGTCGGATATTAATAATAATAATAAAATCTTAAAGTTGTAAAAAAAAAATGATGTTAAAGTCGTACGCTTAAAAAAATTATACTTTAAATTTTTTAACAATTTTAGTTTACAAAATTAAAAAATTACAATATTGTGGTCGCAATACTAATTTAAAAAATTGAAAAAAATTATACTGTAAATTAAAAAATTGATTTTATAGTCATGCTAATTTCGATTTCTATTTCAGTCGTTAATATTTTTTATGACAGAATATTATAATAGCAAACATAAAAAAATCACAATATTCTGTCAAAAAAGTATTAGTGACTAAAATAGAGCCCCAAATTGATAAATATTTATTAAAAATGTATTATTTTGGTTCTTTTTCCGAACCCACTATAAATGTCTTTTATCTTATGGAATTATTATTATTTAGTCACTTATGTTTATTTTATATTTTATAAGATATAACATAGTCATTTTATGTATATTTATATATTCTTTTACTAATTTATTGCTTAAAAGGCTGTATACGGTTAATATATATATATATATATATTGGATAAACAAAAGATATGTATTAATAGGTTACCAGAATTACCAAATGTTACAATAGAAAACAATCATAATTATTACTAATTGAAGTACAATTTAATCATAATTAAGATAGTAAATTTTGTTTGTAAAAAAAAATGTTAGTAAATTTTGAATAATACATTCACCATTGTTTTTTATAATGTCAAATGTATTTTTTTATTGGATCATTCTTATAAAATTTAATATATCTTTTTTAAAGTGATTTATTTAAGAAGTAATTAAATTGGCTTTATAAAATAATTTAACATTGAAGATTGTGCTTACTGCTTAAAAAGTGATTAATTTACTTTTATAAGGTCAATTTAATTATTCTTGTAGTCATTTTTTTCCAAATTAAAAGTTAAGTTTGGTCTTTTTTTCATAAAAACTAATATAAAATGTCTCTTTTATTAAATTTTATAAATATATTTACGACGAAAGAGATTAAAAAAATCAAAAGAATTAAAAATAATAAAAATATCTTAAAAAATAAAAGTATGCCCCATTAATGTTAGAATAATTTTTGAAAATAATATATTTTAAACAAATTTCAAGATACTATTAATCACATAAATTACTTTTTTTTTTTAATTTTGATGAATTATTTAATTAATTATAACTTATAAAAAAACAAAGGAGTACTTCTTAAATAAATTACTTTTAAAAACTATATTAGTATATTTTTTAAGAATACACCAATAATACAAAAAAAATGATGTGGAAGAATACAATGTCAGTGTTTCTTTTGAAGAGCATAAGTTCCAATTCCACTGAAATAAAACAGCAGCATGTATTCTCTTTCAATTAGTTCCAATTCCAACCGTAAGTACTAAATACCGCATTTTAATTTAGAAAAGAAGCAAAAAAGGTACGCGTAGAGTGCATTGAAATGAAAACTGATCGTTGATTGCGCTAGTTGGCACCTTTCCGTAAGAAGAAGCACAAGTTCTCTCTTTTTCTTTCCACCATCACCACTCACCATGCAATGCAAATAACCCAATTAAGAAACCAACCAACCAACGAGGCTTGTTCTGTTGTGTTGTTTACTAAGTACGTTAATGGCAAACCAGGTGGTTCCTCGTGAATCTCACCCTTATGCCTTTCATGTCTCTGGCCCTCGCAAGTTCACTTCCCTTAATTGGAGGGACCTTATCCTTTCCAGTTGGTCAGTACCCATTTCAATTCTCACTTCAATTTGATCTTTCTTTCACTCTTGCAATGTTAGAACAAATAGGTTGGAACATATCGGTGTAAAGTTGTAAACTTACCAAATGGGTTTACACAGTTTATGAATTTACTGTTTGTGACTGAAGCAGCCATCATGAAATGGAAAAAGATAGCAAAATTTATCAAACTGGGTTTCATGTATCGTAATAAATAAGAGATGGGTTGTTTCGATTTTCGAGATTAAATGATAGAATTAATGGATTCCGAAATCTGCATAGGTCAATGATATGTGTTTGTTTTGGTTGCCTTATATATATATATATATATATATATATATATATGCTTATGATTCTCCTCCTTGCGCTGTCAATCAGAACAGTTTTTTTTCTTTTTAATTTCCAAGTTACAATTTTGGTAATTCTTGATTCAGTATATTTATCTGTTTATTGTTATCTTCATCATCATACCCAACATTTTAGTTACCTTAATTATTAAGCATTTGTAATAGAATTTTGGGGAGTTAATATAGTATTCTCATTATTATTATTTTATAGAGGGATTTGGCTTCGATAAAGATTGAACTAGATCACTTGATGACGTTATGAATAAGCTTAATTTGCTGTACCTGGGTTTATTCTAGGCTTATTTTAGAGAAATAAGAGCTTATTTTATCTGTTTTCTGAAAGAGTCTTTTTAAAAAAAAAATAATAATAACTACTTCTCATATATATAATATTTCATTCCCAAACCAAACATGTACACAACATGACAAAGAAAGGAGAGCATTTACAGATTTGCATAATGGATATTTTTTAAAATTAAAATAACTTCTAATGCTTGGATTGCCTTACTGGGTGTTTTGAACCGCAGGAGAAAATGTGTATCAAACCATACTGTAGCTCTGCATTAACGTGATTCCTGATGCAGTTCAAAACACACCTTAGAAGCCTTTTCTTTTTCACTTTTGAATCTGTTACATGTCATCTTAAATTTGGATCTAAACCATGGATCTTTCATTTTATGGATTTTGTTCTTGGCATTAACTTTAGCAAGAGCCATTTATCCTTCATCTGTCAAATCTGATGGAAAGGAAACCCATA
The DNA here is from genome assembly GCA_007407185.1 of Glycine tomentella. Taxonomy (NCBI): domain Eukaryota; kingdom Viridiplantae; phylum Streptophyta; class Magnoliopsida; order Fabales; family Fabaceae; genus Glycine; species Glycine tomentella. The sequence goes on along the minus strand of PYAF01005855.1, from coordinate 1,224,980 downwards.
GTTTTAGTTTAGTTCACATTCTTTTATTACATTACATGTATGAATGACGATATTGTTTTTGTTAATACAGGAAGGATGCAAATTATAAGAGAACTGTCATTGCCTGCTTTATACAAGCAGTATACTTGCTTGAACTTGATAGACAGGAGAAGAGAACACAAGGAAATGCTCTTGCCCCAAATTGGTGGATTCCCTTCAAATACAAGCTTAAACAAACACTAATTGATGAAAGAGATGGATCCATTTTTGGCACAATTCTTGAATGGGATAGATCTGCTGCATTAGCTGACTTAATACCAATTAGACCAAGTGGTGCCCCCAGAGCTGTCTTAGCACTCAGAGGAACATTACTCAAAAGCCCTACAATGCGAAGAGATATCGAAGATGACCTCCGTTTTGTTGCTTGGGAAAGCTTGAAGGGCTCTGTGAGGTTTAAAGCAGCTTTGGAGGTACTAAAATCGATTTGTGGTAAATACGGAAGCAACAATGTATGCATTGCAGGGCATTCCTTGGGGGCTGGTTTTGCTCTTCAAGTGGGAAAAGAACTAGCAAAAGAAGGGACTTATGTGGAGGCACATTTGTTTAATCCACCTTCTGTTTCACTAGCCATGAGTCTCAAAACTATTGGAGAAAAGGCTGAGTTTGTGTGGAATAGGCTTAAAGCCATTCTTCCTTATAGTGGTGAGGCTCAAATCAGCAATGATGTAGACAAAACTTCTTCAAGTGTAGGATTGAAGAGTAGGATGCCTCAACTATCTGGTTCTGGTTTGAAAGATGCTAGTTTGGGGGTAGCAAAATGGGTTCCTTATTTGTATGTTAACAATGGTGACTATATCTGTTGCTATTACAATGATGGTGCTGCCACAAGCACAAAGGTGAATGTAGGAACTAAATATGGACAAGTTTCAGCAAAGTTGTTTGTTGTGTCTAAGGAGAAACAGAAGTTTCTTGAGGCTCATGGCCTGGAACAATGGTGGTCAAGTGATGCAGAACTTCAGCAGGTTATCCATAGTAGCAATCTCATAAGCAGGCAGCTTCGATCTTTGTACACTGCTGCTCCTTCCCAAGTAAACTCATAAGCAGGTGGTGAAATGTAATTTAAAATACAATAAAAAATACGAGATTTGTATTCCTACATGTTTTCTCCAAAATTTGACATTTGTAGTATTCATACTATTTTATTTTACCAGCGAAGCATCTTATTTATCAACTACTAGTAATTAGAACGTTATAAAAGTTGTCAAAATTGATGAAATGAAAATAATGTGCTATTTTGACCAATGTGTAAATCGGATCCTACAGACTACACTGAGTTTCTGCTGGAAATGATTTTGAAATATTATAGTAAGAAATATATAGCTTTTTTTTTTTTTTTAACTCAAGTATTTTATCAAGATTGAAAGAATAATCTTTTGAGATATTGAAATTCATTTAAAGGACCAAGTGTTCTTCATATTTTTTTTATAGACGTAAATTTGGTGATTGAACAAATATTGGATTCCTATTGCATATAATATATATATATATATAAGTTGTATGTAATCTTTTTAAAAGATTTTCTATATCTTGGGCTAAAGCATTATTCTCCTTTCTTGAAAAATTTCTCACAAAAAAATAGATTTATTTTTATAAAAATAAGGACAGAAAAAAAAAAGTTAAGGAATGTTGACTAGTAAAAAAGTTAGGTACTAAAAACAAAAAATAAAAAAAGAACTAAAAAATAGTAAACCTTAAAAAATATTATTAATATACTTTATCATCATATTCAATATATATATATATATATATATATATATATAAAAGACTCACTAAATTATAAATTATTGATTTTTTTATAATAATTATATCAATCGTCATTTCTGATTTTTTTATGCCGAGGGAAAGAACAATAATTTCTGATTAATTGATATGTAAACGTTTTTAGACTGATTGATCGTGCATGTCCTTAAACTGCTAAACCTAACAAAATATAAAGTTTTATTAAAATTTACGTTAAGAATGCATTAAAAATCACAATGAAAGTGTATTAAAGATATCTTTTAAAGAAAACCTTCATTTTTTAATCTCCATATTGAAATTCTCGAAAGGAAAACAAACGCAAAGTTAGAGCATCTCCAATGGAGAGTACTCAATTGGATTCCTTAAGCTATTTTTTTGTCCTTGCATTATTTTTTATGATTTCCACAGTGCCATATCACTTCTAAGGAACTCATCCAATTTTTTGCTTCAATGCAAAATATCACAAGAAACTCAAAAAAATCAATATAATTATATTTTTTTTCTCAATGACTATAATTTTTTTTATTTAACTTCAGCTATTAACTGTACTATTTTAACCCTTCAATCACTAATTTTTTTTAACTTCTATCAATGGTTGGTATCTATGCTTTTTTTAAAGAAAAAAATTGACCCTTCTTGGTTAAAACCCAAGCTTCCAGACCCTTCGATATTTCCATACGTTCCACCCACCTTTGTCTTCTTTCTTGCTTCCTCACACGTTTCTGTTCTCAACTCACCTTCTGTTCACTTTTTTGTTTTTTTAAGTTGAGCTTTCTTTTTCTTTTCTTTCTCACACGGCGGCTTCCTCCCCTTGATCCGGAAGGAGATTGGCCAGGAAGGGGTGCGGGGGCCGTCGAGAACCAACATACCTTAACGGGCGAGGAGTCTTTACCCGAAATCAGGATTTCTATTTTCTGGAGCCTCTTCCTCCGCGTGACCTCTGGTTTGTTTTCCCTCTTTTTTTCTACGGCTTATTGATGTCGATAATTTTATTTAATTCATAAGCTTCGGTTCCTTATATAAGGAACGCGTTTTGTTTTTAAGGATACCGTTCTGCCACGTAAGCCAGCTCCAACGCAAAGAAAATTTAAGGAACGGTTTCTTCATTTTAAGGAACCGTGTAAGCTACTCCGTTGGAGATGCTCTTAACTTTCTATTTTTTTCTGTTACAAATGAGAGAAAAGAGTTAAGTTTCTAGTTTCTATGCGTCACAGGACTAGAAGTATAATAAAAAGACTAGTATTCAAATTAAGGAAAGCCTAGAGCAACTCTCCAATGGTGAGTCTTTTTATGAGTTTTTTAATCAATTTTTTTTATGATTTCTACAGTTTTTTTTTTCTTTTCTACAATATCAATATCACTTATAAGAAATTCATATAAAATTTTTTACTCTAATACAAAAAATCACAATAAATTTAAAACTTATCATTTTTTAGTTTTTATGAATATAAATAATAAATATAAACAATTGAAAAATATTAAATATCAATTAAAAATAATAAAATTACATAAAAATTAAATTTTTTATTAAATTTTTTTTCTCTTCAACGTTGAAGACTTGAAATTGCTCTTAATTTTTTTTATTTAAAAAATTTGGCAACCAAGCCCACCACCAACCCTATTTTTCTCCCTTTTCTCCGGCACTTCTCCTTTCTTTCTTTACCACTTTTCGCTTTCTCATAAGTCATAATCGACAACTGATTAAGAAGAAAGTAAGTATATAAAAATGAATACATTATTTACCGTACATGCAATAATGCAAATCCTGTAATATGAAGAAAAAAAGGCAAATAAAGTAGTACTCCAGTCCAGTGATTGCATTTCAGTGAAGTTGTAGTCATCGTATACACTTAGTGTTGACCTCTTGTTCATCCTGCACACAGCAAATTGGATTCATTGCCACACTTTGATGGCGTTTTCAAGTGAAACTCAGCTTGATGGCGAACCATCTGGCCCTCCCAACTTGAGAAGCCTCACTTTGAGGGACCTTATTAATTCTTGTTGGTCAGTCTCTGTAGCCACTTCAATTCTCATATTAATTTACTCTTTCACTCATATATTTAATGATCCTTGATAACACTTTATTAGTGTTTGTTTGGCTTCAGATGTCGATTTTGTTTTTGGTGTAGCAATAGCATCATAGCATGGGTTATTTCTTGTTTTCTTAAGTCTCAGTTTTTGTTGATCAATTTTGAGGATGTCAGCTGTATGGGTTCTAACACACTTATAAAGTTGCAAACTTTACTAAATGAGTGTGCATGGTTTTTTAGGTTACTGTTTCTAAGTAAAGGAACCAACATGAAATGGAAAATGATAGTGAAAAGTATGAACTTGATTTTATTTATTGTAATAAAGTGATGACTGGTTGTTTGGATTTTGTAGAATAAGGGTTATAAAATGAGCATTTGGAGAAATTAGATAAGAGAATTTCTATAAAAATTGAAGTGTATTCATTTAACTGTCTTATTTTATTTTATTTTCCTATAAGTACTTGCTGATAAATTTATCCAAATAGGCCTTAAAGGCTTTCCAAAACTCCCGAGTTAAATAATGTTTATCTTGTATTAGTTGCGTTATGCTGTCAAACGGAGATTGCCTTTATGATTTAGAAGTTATATTCATGGATTTTCTATTGTATGGCATTTGAAACTGAGAATGACAGTAACTCTACCAAACAGCCCTTTACTCTTCATTTGTTATCTTAAAATCGATGGAAAAAGTACTAATAGTTTTGGTGGCATTTACATTCTTTTATATGTGCACGTGGCTAATAATTATTTTGATCTATGCAGGAAGGATACAAATTATAAACGAGTTGCCATGGCCAGCCTCGTTCGTGCAGTTTACATGCTTGAACTTGATAGACAGGAGAACAGAACACAAGAAAATGCTCTTGCTCCAAGTTGGTGGATTCCCTTCAAGTACAAGCTCACACAAATATTGATTGATGAAAGAGATGGATCCATTTTTGGTGCAATATTTGAATGGGATCGCTCTGCTGCATTGGCTGACTTTCTACCAATTAGACCAAATGGTGCCCCTAAAGCTGTTTTGGCACTCAGAGGAACATTACTCAGAAGCGCTACAAGGCGAAGAGATATTGAAGATGACATCCGTTTTGCTGTTTGGGAAAGCTTGAAGGGATCTTTCAGGTTCAAAGTAACTTTGGAGGCATTACAATCAGTTTCTGGTGCATACGGAAGCAGAAATGTATGCATTGCAGGGCATTCCTTGGGGGCTGGATTTGGTCTTCAAGTGGGAAAGGAACTAGCAAAGGAAGGAATTAATGTGGAGGCACATCTATTTAATCCACCTTCTGTTTCACTAGCCATGAATATTGAATATATTGGAGAAAAGGCTGGATATGTCTGGAATGGACTTAAATCTATGATTACTTCAGGTAGTGAAGCTCAAGTCAGCAATGATGGAGACAAGACTCATGGTATAAGATTGAAGCAATTGATACAAGGCATAGTGGATGCTGGTTTTGGTGTGGGAAATAGGGTTCCTCATTTGTATATTAATAGCAGTGACTATATCAGTTGCCTTTATTTTTATGCAGATGGAACAAGAGAGATCACTGAGGAGGAAAATATGGGTCCTACAAATGGGAAAAACTCAGCAAAGTTGTTTGTTGTCTCTAAGGAAAACCAGGAATTTCTTGAGGCACATAGCCTGAAACAATGGTGGTCAAGTGATGCAGAACTTGATCAGGATATCCATAATAGCAAACTCATAAGCAAGCAACTTAGGTCTTTGAACATTGCTACACCTTCACTAGTATTTATTTTACTTTATCCACACATTGTTTCATTTGCCATGAGTCACAGTAACATTAAAGAAACGACTGGTTTTGTCTGGAATATACTAAAATCTATGTCTCTTTCAATTGGAAAAGCTCAAGTCAGCAATGATGGAGACAATACTTCAAGTGTTGGTTTGAAGGGTTGGATACCTCAGTTATCTGGCTTGAAGGATGCTGGCTTTTGGGTGAGGAAATGTGTTTCTTATCTGTATGATTACAAGAATGATGGCATGGGAAAAAGGATGGTTGACAAAGAGAATAAGGTTCCTATAAATGAGCAAAACTTGTTTGTTGTGTCTAAGGAAAAACAGAAATTCTTTGCAGCTCATGGCCTGGAACAATGGTGGCCAAGTGAAGCAGAACTTGTGCAAGTAATCCATAATAGGAAACACTTTAGCAGGCAGCTTACATATTTATACACCAGTACACATTGGGAAGTAACACATTTATTAAGTCCACCTTTTGTGTCACTTGCCATGAGTCTCAGTAATATTGGAGAAAGGGAAGAGTTTGTCTGGAAATGGAATAGTCTTAAATCTATGCTTACTCAAGGGACCATAAGCAATGATAGAGACAAGACTTCAGATGTAGGATTAAAGAGTTGGATACCTCAATTATCTGGCTTGAAGGATGCTAGTTTTGCTTTGAGCAAATGGGTTCCTCTAATGTATAGTAACAATACTGACTATATCAGCAGTCAACTTCGATCTTTGTACTCTTCAACACCTTATCAAGTATCACGTCTATTTAATAATCTACCATCTGTTTTACCAGACATGAATCTCAGAAATACTAGAGAGAAGCCAGAGTTTGTCTGTGAAAGTCAAGTCAGCAATGATAAGACTTCAGGTACTGGTCTGAAGAGTTGGATACCTCAATTATCTAGCTTGAAGGATGCTGGTTTTGGAGCGAGCAAATGGATTTCTCAAGTTTATGCTCACAAGAGTAATGGCACAACAGAGAAGATGGTTGACATGGAGAATATAGGTCCTTCTCTGGAAAAGAATGAAGCCTAAGGGAGTAAGGGGTGGAATTGCAAGGGAATAGCATTTGGGCCTTTTGAATCTACTAGATATACTGAAAGCATGATGTTATCCAATATTATCGCAAGAGTTTGTAAAAAAAAAAAAAAAGTTTTGCCGTGCAACCATATTTTCTTTGACTAAACAGTGCTGAAATTTCAGGTTAACTTCATCCTAATTCATTTAAATCCATGGCAGGTTGATCAAACTATTTTTTAAGACAGTTAAGTGTATTTTCTTTGAAATCACAAAACACTCCTAAAAATTCACAGCGGAGGCAGTTAAAAATTGAAATCTTTTCTACTTGGATCTGCAAATAAGAAAGCTACAAACAGTATAGATGATGATAAAAGAAAAGAAGGGAAAAGTGACAAAGTGAATCGAGGTTTAACATCTATCATACAACAACAACAAAGTTACCCATTGGGAGGGGTCAACTATATGGATACATAACATAATTGGGAATCATGTGGATAAACAACCCATGGAAATGAGATTCAACACTTATTCCAATTCCCAAGGACTAAAAGCACACAGGCAAATAAAGAAGACTTCATCAGTATGACATGCGACCACATAAAGGGTACAAATACAAAGAAAAAATTACTAGGTTTTTGGATTTGAGGGAGGGAACTTTGGATTTTAGGAAAAGAAAGCCAAGTGTTGAGCATTGAGTAAGCTTGTATCCCGAGAGGTTAGACAATCCTGCATACTAGTCGAATATGTCCTCAACTCAAGAAGGGTTAGGAAAGAAGTATGATTGGTAAGCCCTTGAGGTGCTCATACCAATCTCTCCATTGAGTGATCTTGAGATAACGTCCTTTAACATGACCATGTCAAACACACTCTAAACAAAACACCACCGATGATCAGAGAACTGCCTTCAATCTTTACCCGCGGTGCGGTCACAATGCTGTCAAGTGGCGGACCTTGCTAAATTTAACTACTCTCATTTTTAACTCTCTCTCTCATCTCCAAAATTACAAACGTCCTGTTAACATCCTTTTTTTTTTTTTTTATGTGATTGTCTAAATTGTTTTTATTTATATAAAAAAATAAGTTTTTAGTCTGTTAAGAAACAAATTTCATTTATTTCTTATAAGATTAATCATATATGAATCATTATTTATTTTAAACATTCCACCAACATTTCTTATTTTTCTTTGTTTTTTCATCCTATCACATTATAAATTCTATCAAACTTATATTTTTATTTTTCTTTCTAAGTGTCTAGAAATACTGCGAATGTGCATCAAATATTTTTCTTTTTAAAAAGACCATAAGATATAAAATAACCATTACCAGTCAAATTAAAAATGAATATAATACAAATTTATGAGATCATATTTCAAACCTTAGTTTGACAGATTAACGATTCCAAAAATTGGCAATAAAACCTTTACGGTATGTCTGTTTTCAAAATTCATGCAGTTGACAATTTTAAATTGTAAATTTTCAATGCAGTTCAATATAGTAATCAGTAATGCCAAATAAAAGACTGATTCAAACTCAAAATGAACATTCAAGAACAGTTCAATGGAGTTACTATTATCTCATGCAAATTATTTTTTTCCCCTATCAAAGGGTTATTTTTTTATTCCAAAATTACCCTTCCACATAATGATAATTTTGTTGAATAAAATATACAACGGAATCATAATTCTATTTTTATACGGTTTTTGCACCCCCTTGATTATAATGAAATCAAATTTTTATTGTATATTTTTTCCGCCCCAGCTATAACAACATAGACATGCTTTTGTTGTATAAAAAGGAGTGAGAAAAATTATATAATGAACACGAGTTTTTGCATACAAAATCCCAAAACGGAAACACGTTTTTATCGTGTAATTTTTCCATACCCCTTTTATATAACATAAACGTGTTTCCATGTATTTTTTCACGAAAAATTAATGGTATAATTAAGTTACATTTTTTATTTGAATTAATTTTGATACAAATTATATTAGTAATGATACACATTACCTTTTTTTTTAACAGCAATGAAATTAATTGTTACATAAATTATATTTTTTATTTAAATTTAAATTAATGATGACATAAATTAATAGTCAAAATAATATCATAAATTGATTTGATTACGATTAATAAAGATATTGCTTATAAATTAATTTGGTCATCTTTATAAATGGTAACTTATATATAATTAATATAATTTTAATTAAAAAAGATAATAAGTATTATTAAAAATAATAAATTATATTATAATTAATTTGATTACTTTAAAAAGATAACTTGCATTTATAATTAATAAAAAATTTGTAAAAAAAAATCAACGGAAATACAATTCCATTTTATTTTTTAAAACAAAAAATACACAATGAAAATACTATTTTGTTGTGTGTCTCAACGAACATCACAGCCTAATCATGTTTTTCTTTTGTAATTAACAAGGGGATGAGGAGAAAGAGGACATAGGTAAGAAGGGAAGGAGTGTTTGAACAGAAGGCTAAAATGGTATTTTTCAAGTATTTTAAAGCTTTGTAGGGAGCAAGAGAAATTATTGGAGGAAGTAGGAACCAATAGTAACACCCAATCCAAAAAGGCACCGGATTTGGATGAAAGACCCCAACGTTAATCCCTTCAATGTTAAATGGGCCTCCTTCGCATTTTCTTTTAAGCTTCACTTTAACATTTAACTTTTCATTTAATTTAAATCCTCCAACTTATTTCGTGTTATTCTTATTTTTGCCGTTATTTTTATTATGAAACTTAATAAAACTCACTCTAACAATGTTATTTAAATTAAACCATTAAAAGGGATTTTACGAAGAAGAGCAACTTGGAACTTGGAAGGTTCCTCACTACCATGCTGCGTTTGGTCATTTGGCTTTTGCCGTTCTATTTGCTTACTACAATTTGAAAGTGGTTAAATAACTGTCAGACGCACGCCCATTAATCACCAATATATTATCAAACCTTCTATGTGGCAAGACTGGCTTTGACCATCAGGTTTAGCTTGGCACTCCTAAAAAAAGAAAGGCAAAACCGCCCTACGTAACTCCGTTGCTGCTGTTTCAGTTTCACCATGCGGGTGAATATTTGACTCCTTTAGGTCCACAAATTGATGTACTCGAAGTTATAACGTGAAATATTGCAAAGCTGCCACAAACTTGTTGAGAAAAATAACTTGATGAATAGTAAGATAAAAATGGTTTACACTATACATGAAGATATTCGCAGACATACGTAAGGCATGATGAAATAATCGAATACTACAGCACTTGTATCTATAATCCATCAAAAGGCTATATTTCTCTGCATTGAATATAACAACAAATAATCAAGAAATTCGAGATTAACCAACAACAGTAATTCCATTTAAAAAAGAAAAAAAGAAAAGGAAGGAAGAAGAATAATAATATAAATGAAAAAAGAAAAAAAAATATATTAATTCATTTAAATGTTTGTACCTCATGCTTGTTAGCAGAAGCAGCAGGCATCTTCCTCATGTTTCCGCAACCAAAATCTTTTCAATAACTTTCAAGAAGCAATATGGGAAGTAGCTGATGCGGTTTAATTTGCCAGACTACACATTATTTAATGGATCATGACTTTGAGGAAGTCTGATCTTTTTCAATCAAAGATGAACCCAATTGAAGCATAAGAGGATAAACAGGACTAAACTCCTTATCTCCTCTGCTCCTCACATTTGTAGCATAATCATCAAGTGTTGCTTTGATGCCCTTCCAGATTTGATCCTCCCATTGAGAATCTAGCCACAATGAATATTGCAACGGTGTTAGTTTGTTCCTTTGCAGTGGTGACTGCAATTCTTCAGGAGCACGGGTGTACAGATGATGAAGTATGACATTTGGTGGTAGATCTTGAAGAAGAGGTGATGACGCAAGCTGGGATGTTTCCAAGAAAATAAGCGGACGAAATGCTCTAAGTGCGCGATATGGTGCACCAAGTTGCTCAACAGGGAACAAATTTTGGCCCACAGCTAGCTCCAATTCAGCCATATCCCTAGCCATCCTCAACTTACCTGATTCTGAAAGGGGTCTCACAAGAGATGCATGTCGGATAAAGAATACTAGAACACGTGAAGCCATACTCTGGACAAGCCTGGTGCATATGTTCTCTGTCCCAGGAGCTGTAGAATTTCTGGAAGGCAACAACCTAGATAGAAACTCACTGCGAAAGTGAAGAATACACTTCTGGAGGTCCTCCATGTAAGGTGATGCATTGTTGTCCATAGCAGCATCCATACCGAGCACTCCAAAGTTATGATCATGTATTTGTAATATGCAAGACTCAAGACGATCCAGCATTGCCTGGAATAAAGCTGTTACAGAATCACAGGCAACACCATATATAGCACCTAATGAAGCAGACAACACATCTGCAGCAATACTGGGCATTCCTTTAAGTATAGATGATATCCGTGTATGAACATCTTGCAGATGCTGACACAATGTAAAGTTCTTGAGCTGTGCTGGTGTTGCGGGACCACCCACTTGACGTGATTCAGGACCAGTGGATATCTGCCATAACAATGAGAATGAATAATTAAAAGATTAGAAACTATGCTTCTATAATACTCGTCCTCCCTTTTCTTGAATAAAATGGACTTTGGGATTCTATATATTGCATACACAAAAAAGAAGGGGAAAGAATGCCTTTAGGTTCCAGAGAAAACATACAGCAGTAGCACTTCAGGTAGTAATTACCTATCTCCAGTCATTATGTCTCACCATATCATGACAAGTGACAACACTTCAGGTAGTAATATTGGTAAAATATTATATAAGTCTAGCCAAAACATTAATTACTTAACACACTGAAAAACAAGCAAGTTAAATAACTGAATGGTTGCTGATCACTACAATGTGATACAGTACAAGGCCAATAATACAATACACATATAAACTGATCAATGAAAGAACACAATATTCTTTATGCATGCAGTTAACAATGCCATGATTAACTGCACTCAACATGACTTTCCTTCTGTGAATCCATTCTTTCCTTGTAATAAAATATTCTTTATTCCAAAAATGTAAGTAGTTATATAACAGCAAACTTGATAGCCTTCCTGAAAACCCATGAGCTAGAGAGCATTGAATTCATTTCTAAGCCAATAAACAGCCCATAACACCTTAGATCCAATAAAGTAATTTCTGTTTACCTGGTATTCAGCTCGTTCTGCAAGAAGAATTAACACCTTGCCAATTTCACGCAAAACAAGAAGAGTTAAGCGAGCATCCACCTGAACAGCTTCTATCTCTTCCTGAATGCGCGATATAATTCTTGATATTTGTTCCTTGGAGGGAACACTACCACGACTGGACATTGGAAATACAGAATTCACTAGATCTGAAAGGCGACTCAAGCAATGAGCCAAAAATGCATTCTGGAATATTTCGACAGCTGAAATTATCTGCTCTTTTCCAGACGAATTGATAGCTGGTAACACTCCTTTGACATCTGTGTCATGTGAAATTCTTTCAAGTAGATTCTCTATCATGGAGTAAAGCTTTGGATATCCCATTGCAAAAATCTCTTTAACAAAACTTGATGCGGTGAAAGCAGACTTCATTTGGCTTGCAAAAGCCTTTGTAATGGCCTCCCACACTCGATCTGTTAGCATGGGATCACCTTCCTATGCAGCAGCAGTCAACATCAAAGAAAGAGGAAAAAAAAAACAAATAGAAAATAAGAAAGTGTGAACAGTAGCTAGAATAAGTATGATCTGATGAATCTTCCTTGGTAAGAACTCAATACTGTAAAGTATAATAGATCATGAAGACCCAAACCCCTATGAACTAGGGAGTCCATTGAATCTGTTTATTTGCACATGGTATAAGATCACAACTTTTTCAAAATCTAGGATAAAAGACCTTATTAAAAAAATCAATGCAACTTCTTCATACATCTAACATATTATCACTTTATTGCACTCTGAATAGTGAATACATACAGAGGATTACGTTTTCAAAAGATTGCATATTGATCTCATCTCATCCAAAATCCATTAGTAGTGTATAATGCATCAGAAGAGAATGGGCAGGCATGATTTTTTACAATTTCTCTACTCTGTATCCTATACAACTCTTTTGAAGAGAGAAAGGTCTTTGACAGTATAATGTTGCATAAAGCTGGAAGCCTATTAAAATAATTCTACACAAGAGAAACAACAAGCAATTAACCTTGATCTTACTCCCTCTTCACTTATGTATAGGCAGTACAGTATAGCACAATTCACTCCTTGGCATCTGTTTACAGCATACCAGGGGAAAAGAAGACCATATTTGCAGAGGCTGGCAACATTGTTTGTATTGCACAACAAGATTTGGCTGGCCATTTTGCATAAGCTAAAGCCACAGGGTATTCGTTACACAATTATGTTGGTAAATCGATTCTACGAGAGAAGCACCCCCAATTTAATTACAATATTATCTATCATCTACATATCAAACTTTGGCATTCAGAGGACAAACAATAATTTCTAGAGTCGTGGGATGGATGCAGATGAGCATATATTAGGCAAGCAACAACATAATTTCCTTCAGATGCAAACAGACAACTAAAACAATAACCAATGAGCCTCACCTGAATGGCCTCATCAAGCAACAAAACATGGGTAAAGGGATCACGTTTCTTGGAGAGCACCCTCTGCAAATGCCACACAGCTACAGCAATAGAATGCAACTGATCCATGCAATTCCCCAACCTATGCCAGAGAGCCTCTCTAGCCTTAGCCCCTCCTCCAATGTGGGGCGTTCCAGAGCCCCTAATCCCACCGGGACCGTACCCGCTTCCACCCGAAATGGTCTTCATATCCAACGCCACAGTAACACTCTTAGCACCCAAACCCTTATACTTATTCACCACCTGCTCCACAGTGCCCTTCAATTCCCCGAGATTGTAGAAAACCTGCAACCCGGTCCCCACCTCTGCCTGGTTCAACCCTTCCATTCCGCGTTCCAGAACCTTCATCGCCTCGCTGCGAAGCAAATCTCCGGTCTCCCTGACCCAATTGAGCTCTTCGTCGACGGCGTCGATGCCGGAGAGGTCGTACTCGTCGCAGAGGCTGAGGATCTCGAAGTGGAGCTGGGCGGCCTTGGCGAGATCGAGTTTTTCGGGGTCGGGGGCAGCCATGAGGTCGCGGAGCTTCTTCGAGAGGCGGAGGGCGCGGATGGAGTGCTGGAGGAGCTCCGTGGTGCGGTGGAGGTTGGAGAGCTGGGCGGTTTTGGCGGCGACAGAGCGGTGCGGGTCGGAGAGCTCGGAGCGGAGGCGGCGGACAGAGGACTGGAGAGAGGAGAGCGCGGATCGGAGGGTGGAGAGGGCGTGGTCCGCGTGGTGGAGGGACGAGAGCTGCGAGAGGAGATCGTGATGCCGTGACAGGACTTCGGAACGGAGCTGGTTCTCGAGGAGGCGGATAGCGTGGTGGAGCTTCTCGGCGGTGGAGGCCGGGGAGCCGGAAGAGAGGGCGGCGGAGGAGAAGGAAGTGGAGGAGAAGGAAGGGGAGAGGAAGGCAGAGAAGATGGGATCCGAGGCCAGGGAGTCTAGGGCGGAGGAGGTGGTGGTTGTGGCGGTGGAGGTGGTGGAGGAGGGGTTTTTGAAGGTGGATAGGCGTTGCATCGGAGATGCGCCGGTGGAGACCGGCGTCCTCGCCGCCGCTGGTGACGCCATTGTGATTTTTGTTTTTGCGAGCGAGCGACGAAGGTAGTTTAGTCTAGTAATAGTACAAACACTGGGATAGGATAGTTAGTTAGTCTCTCTATTTATTTTGTTTTATGTAACTTCTTTCTTCTTGTAATCGTGTTGTGTCTGGTTTTTTTTTTTTTTTTTTTATATATATATATATAATTTAGTTAGCACTTATATGTGATTTTGTTAATGATTTTTGTTTGAATTTAGTATCCTAGTTTTTTTTATGAACAATGGATTTTTTTTGTTCAATGTGAAATTAAGTGTTTTTTTAAAAGGATGCGAAATTAAGTGTTGAATATAAAATGTTTATAATTTTTTGATAGTGTGATATTTTGATTAAGGAGATTTTAAGTGAAAGTAAGTTTCCTGTAAAAAAAAAAAGTGAAAGTAATTTTAAAATGATTTAATGCATGTTTTGATTAAAATTAGGATAGTTCAAAGGACTCCATAAAAAAAAATTCAAACAACTTTTATTTTAAAAACAATGAATATTATGTTTGGATAACATATATGAATCAATTTTACTTCATAAATAATGATGATACTATGAAAAAATAAAGATAATCATTTTTTATTTTATTTTCATCACAAAAATTTAATTAATTATTTTTTTACCATAAATCTAATCCAACGTCCAAACACGCTAAAGGTCTATGTTTGGGTTCCGTTTGTTGAGCATGAAAGCACTTCCCTCAAAGCAACACCTTTGTATCCTTTGTATCTTTTAGTGCCAATGTATTTTTTATTTTTGGGGGTTCAAATAACTATCTGTTTAAAATAGAATTCTTTTTTTGTTACATCTCTAACACCACTGATTGTCAAACTAAATTGTTATTTCGTGGAGATGCGACAGACAGATGGATTTGGATTACAGATAGCTGGAATAATTTTTCAATAGCTTCTGCATACAAACTGATTGAAAACTAGGCTAGGAGTTTTTCAAACTATGAAGCAGGGACTTTAACATGGACAAAAAACACACATACACGTAAACATCTCTAATGAAATAAAATATTAATATCATATAACAAAATATATAAATTGATAGTAAATTTATTTTCTTAAACAAATATTCTATGTTTTTTAAGTGTAAAAAAGTGATAACTTAAAAGTTTAAATCGATAAAAATTATTCTTAAATTAGACACATAATAAAAAGTATCACACAAGGGTCGAAAACATGTATGATACAGTAATACTTCGAACAAGAAAAGTATAGTGTTCCATATTCTCAAATATCCAATCGGATTCAAAGTATTTTCATGAAGTTTTGGTCTTGTAAGATTCCTTCCAAAGTGTTGATATTTTCGTGGAGGCTTCTACGACACAGACTTCAAAATGTGTGACGAGTTACAAAACAAGGGGGGTCACGATTCACAATTTTACTAGCACCTGCGTGTTTTGTAATGAAGTTGTTGAAGACTGTCATCATCTGTTTTACGTATGCCATGTGAATGTGATCTCTGCAATCTGGCGTGCTTTTTTTAGCTGGTTGGGTATTGTGTTTGTAATGCCTCATAACATTAAGCAATTCTATGTCCCAATGGGGAGATGTTTTGTAGGAAGAAAAGCAATAAGAATGAATATACTGTGGCATATATATATGCAACATGTTGATGTATTTGGATCACCATAAAAATAAACTCTATTATCTTCAAAAACAAATCATTCACTGCTATGGACTTGATAACACACATTAAGGTTGTCTCATAACACTGGATGCTTTATAAAATAGGGGCCAGGGCCGGTATTTTCTTTTCTTCTTAGGGTATAACCCGAGAGATTGCATAGAAGAGTAATTTTATTGGTTGAGGTACTAAAAAGGGATGGATGGGATTTTATTTGGCTCTGTTTTTTTGTTTTGGCATATTTTTATATTGTACACCTTGTAGTCTTGTACAGAACAGTTGTAATACCTCTTCTACTTATAATATCAATATACTTTTCCCTTTAAAAAAATTAGATTGTTATTTATAATTTTAAATTAAACTTATTTTCAATGAAATACAAGCACGATTGTCTTCTTTTTCTCTTTTACTCCGACGAATTCATATCATTACGAGCACACTGATCAGATATTATTTTAAATAGCCAAGCAATTGATTTCATTCATTTCACCCGACATTTAAAACAAAATAAAATTATAGTTTGCATATTAATATAGATATTGCAATTACAATTCATCACTGAAAGAACATTTATTTTTCTCGTAAAATTGGTAGTTCCACATTGTAATTTCACTCAAAGTGGTAATTTTTGCATTTACAAATATAGAAACCATTCCTCTTCTCCCAATAAATAATAATAAATAAAGCAGTCAAATCTCTCCAACATATTTGTTCACCAAACAGTTTCTCATACTATTTTTACAATGGGCAAGAAAAGTACGAGGAAGAGACAAAAAATGTAATGCTAGGGAAATTTGTTCTCCAGAATTCATCGTTTATGCTCTTCAAATTATTCATTCCAACTTATAAACGTGAAAATATATCAAACTATATATCTGATCATTCATCATCTCGTATCTTCCAATTTGATGTGAAAATTAAGCTTTCAACTTATAAAACAGAGCAAGATGGGAGTGTCAAGAAGAAATTGCCGCCGGTTAAGCAAAAGATGACTATCTATAACATAATAAAGCAGAAAATATGTCATTGCAACTTTACAAGCTTAATTTCTGTGCCTTTACTAATCAGAAACCTGTAAATAAATACTATTGAAGCAAAGTAATAATGAAAAAGAATGAATGAAATAGCAATATTTGAACAATTTTTTCTATAAATATATATTGGAGAAGAAACTAAAAAAAAATAAAAATTGTGAGGTGAAATTAGCTAAATCATCTTTTCGGATGGAACAAGGCAAAGGGTGGTGGTGGTGATTCAGAAGTGGCAGCCACAACAAAGGTAGAAGAAGCAGAGGGTAGAGACAAGAACTACAGCCTCAGCCGCGTAGAGTATCTTGAAAACGACGGTGTCCATGATGGTCGTTTGAAGATCCAGTCGTTTCCACCGAAACGGCCACGACACCTTCTTCAACAACAACTTGCTCTTCATCTTCTTCTTCTTCTCCTCCATCAAAATCTCTATTATGTAATTTGGACACAAAGAATAAGAGTATGACCTGTTGTTTATATATAGAATATTGGGATGCTTTGGATGCTTCAAAGACAAGGATGTTTTGCTGGCCCATGCATAGGTTGAACCGTTGAACCGTAAACAAATACTAGAGCACTTTATTATGAACTCTGCTTTTGTCACATTTCTCAATCCGACACTTTGGTCTCAATCATTACAGAATTCCACCAATCTTGTTCCGGATTTTTAGTTTCCGTTGTAATCATAGATAATTAACTAGATTTATAAATTGTATCAAAGATTTAAAAGCTTGTTAAAGATGAAGGGAGATATAAAAGTCTTTTCTTATTGAATAATTAACTAACTCTGTATCAATTCGATTTGATATAAAATAAGAATACCATATGTCATGTGACACAAAATGAGAAAGAATCATAGCTACATTAGAAAGAAAGTAAATATGATTTTTATCCCATTTAGGATCAATTATTAAATCATAGACAAAGTTTTTCACTTTATTGTTTATATTTTAAATTACGTTATTATTATTTTTATTCTATTAAGAGATGATGTGATATGATAAATGAAAAAAATGTCATTGTTTAATACAATGAAAATAATTAATAAAAATAATAAAAAGTGTACATGTACATAAAATTCTTTAAGATCCAGAAACATATTTAAATATTTTCTTACTTATTGATTATATACGTATGTATGGAAAGAAAAATGAAAGGTAATACCCTTACAAACACGAAAAGTAATGTGATGTTTCCAGCAAATCTCAGCTTTGTATAATTGAATTTATTTATACACAACATCCCTCAATCCAATATTTTGTATAATTGATTTTGTTTGTTTATAAATTAAGACAACTGTGTTACTAGAAAACATTGTTGCAGAGATATTTGTAGTTTTATTTTGGTTGCGTGGAGCAACTTGCTTCCCGCATTGTTGTCGTGCACTGCATGATGATAAGACTTGACCTGGCTTGGTAACAAGGGTGTGAAAAATTAACAAAGTTGTATAATGTATATATCTAGCAAGTGCAAGTCACAAATTATCAAAAAATCAGCAAAAAGAAGAAGAAAAAGAGGAGAGCTAGCGTTTCATTTTTATTGATTCCAATTCTGATAAGTTGATAAATGAAATGGAGATGAGAAAAGAATGTCCAGATTATATTTTATGGTTAATGGTCTTACGAAATATATTAGAAACAACTGATCTGTATATTTTAAAACTTTCGTCTTTTATTAAACCATTCTTAAATTAGGATTACGTCCTAATATGCATACCTTTCCTTGTTAAACTGCTCCTACTTTTACTCAATTAGAGGTTGATATAATTTGATATATAATTTTTTAAAGACATGCATGCCTAGAATCTCATAATATTCAATTGTTACTATGACCGAGTTTGAATAGAATCAACTTATAAAAAATAAGAAAGTAAAATGAATTAAAAAAATTTATTAATTAAAATCAAGATAATGATTTAAATTTATTATATAGGAGTAGATTTGTATTTTGTAAGTATGATGCAAGAGTTCGTATATATACGTAAGAGTTTATAAAAAAGATAAACTATTTTCATAATTTTCATTAAGCTCTTCTGAAATATTTTCTAACATTATTATATTTATTATCTTCAGAATTCATATAATTACTATATTATAGTAAAGATAATAATGTTAGAAAATAGCGAATTCTCAAAAGAAAAAAAATCCAAAGATGTCTTTTCTTGAGAAAAATCTTAAAATATCTACATAAAATATCTTCGAGTTTTATTTCAATTGACTTCGGTGCAAAAGCTTTTATTATAAGTTACTCATATATTATCATGTCATCAAACAAAATATTTTGAAATTGTTATTAAAGAGTTTCTTAACAAAGTAATAATGCCCAATTAAGTGAAATATAAAATAAATTATAAAGTAATCCATCAAAATTGAGTCTAATATTTTTTATTCATTACTTCTATATATTATCTCAACATATATTAAAATTAGCTCAGGAATTGGACAGATTTCAACACTTTCTGCTTTACTCCACATCATAATTTCTTTTATTTGCATTGGAAAATGGAATTACGTACTGATTGGAACATTTTTCTTTTGTTCTCCGTGTAAAGTACAAGAACATTTATCTAGTTATTAATTATTATTAATTGTAGTAGTAGATGACATTAGTGTTATTTTCATTGAAACAACATCGTGTGAAATGTACATGTTATGTGTTGGATATCCTTTCTACCTTTGTCCATAACTTTATCTACCAAGTCCTTTTTTCTTGTATTTTCAGCAATTTTCTCATTGCACTGTGTTGTCAAAAGACAAATTGACATTATTTCATTGGTTCCCTAATTTCACTTTGGTATGGTCCCTCCAAAATGGGTCAATCAAGTGGTCCCAGATACCCATGTCCACTTATGCTTAGACGTTAGCTAATCGTTGTTTACTTGGTTTCTCCAACTACATATGCCAATTTGCAATGCATAACGGCTACTATACCAGTAAATGACTAATGATCGTTTCAGAAACGTTATTACTATTATTATTATTATTATTTGATAATCATAAACGTTATTATATATATGTAAAAAAAGACCGTTTCTCATAAAGGTAGGTAGCAAGATATTTGACATTTGGCACTTTTAGAATTTTAATTTGTTATGACGTTTTTCCTAAGAGTTTCTTCAAGTTTTACTTTGAATTTCATAAAATATAGTTATCTTCTGGGGATTATCCATAAAAAATTACAGAAAATTTGATTTTTTTTTTTTTATGGATACGTATATGTAGTTTTCCTCGAATTCTCTCATGCTTAGACATATTTGTTAAAAATGAAAAATAATTTATATTGATTAATTTTTATTTAATTATATAAATAATTAAATCAATATTTTGCCAAATTATTTATTACATGTGCATTATTTTTCTAATCTCATTCAAAATCATTTGTTTCTATTTAATTATATAAATTAAATCAAAGTCACGTAAACATCTCTCGCTACTCTTAGGGGTGTTACGGTTTGGATTGGATCGATTTTCAGTTTTTTAAAAATTTTAAAAATAAAATTTATGAGACTTATTTTCATCAAAAAAAGGGAGTATCTAATATTAACAAACACCATTTTCTAATTTTCATTGGACAAACACGTTTATTGGACAAAATAAGGAGCAATGTATTGGGTTTTTGGTTCTTGGGCTATGATGGGGAATAGGCCCAAGTAGGTAAAGGGTAAAGTAAGGTTTATAATTGGATCGGTTTGGATTGGATTAGTTTTCACCAGCCAAATCGAAAACCGATCCAATCCGATGAAAAATTTTGGTTTTTTTTTTTTCGATTTTCGATTTTTCGGTTTTAGATTATTTTGGTTATCGATTTTTCGATTCAGTCATCGCGGTTTGCATCGGTTGATAAACACTCCTAACTACCCACAAAGTTATCTTTTATATTCATATCCAGCGAGGCAGCGACCGAGTCTGATCTATAATTTGTGTCTGAAATGATGTCGCTAAAACACTATTTAAAGTGCCACACAGAGACCGAATAATATTGGTCACTGAACACTTTAAAAATAACTGTCAATCTAGAAATCAGTCGCTGGATGTCTAAAAACAAAAATTTTAATAGCTGCTAAAAATTGGTCGCTAAATGACAAGAATTTATTTCTCATATATAAATATTAAAACAATAACATTTTTGTAATTTAAAAATAAAAATAAGAAATATTTGAATTATTTTTTCTTGAACTAAGTTTAATTTGTTGCATATTACACAACTAAATTTAGGGCATAAAAAATGTTCTATTACTACATATACTGCAACATTTAAAAGAATTACATGTCCATGATTTTAAAAAATTAAGGCATTAATTTTTTGCTGTGTCGATACGTGACTTTGTGTGTGTGTTTTTTTTTTTAACTACTTTAATTATTAAAAGTTCTCAAAATCAAAGGTAAAATTTACAAGAACTTTGTTATTGTGAAATACTATCAAATTTTATAAACTCTATTGTTAAACATTATCTTTATTTGTATAGAAATCTCACCTTTGTATAATTGAACTTCAGGTTATATATATGTACGTATAACTCACACAAGTAACTTATTTTCAATAAAAACATTCTTAATAATATAAAATCCAAGAATATAGTAATTCCAACTTTCCTTGATCATATATATTTTATTTATTATGATTATTAAGATCGAATAAAGAGATGAATCAGGTTATATATAAAATAAACAAGATAAAGATAGTTCAGGACTATATATGTAGGAGAGCCATGCCTCGCCATCAAGTACATGGGAGGTCACCAACCGCTTCATTTACTTTCGTCTTTACTTTCTTGGTGTTGCATCATTCAGAGATCTCACACAAAACCCTATCATGAGAGTCTTCCATCCTATATATATTGATGTTAATATACTTTTCCTTAGTACTTATTTAATTGATGTTTTATTAGTACGTAAAAATATCCCTTATAATAGACCAAGGTTCCCCCCCCCCCCCCCCCTTCAAAATACATAAAAACTTCTTTAACCAAATTAATAAAATACTTTGATCATATAAAAATTAAAAGTAGAGTGTGAACAAAATTTAAACCAAATAAAGTCTAACAATAGAAAGAGTTGAAGATTGAACATAAATAGAAAAGTTATAAAATCAAATATTTTACATATGTATAAAGAGAGATAGAGAGCGACACACTTCTATGAATTCGGAAGTGAGACTCCTGAAAATAGCATTGTAAGATAGACTTGGTCTCGCACCATAAATCATTCTTCTTCTCCGCCAACATTCTATGCTCTTGACAAATCTCTCATTGTCAACCAAACTTCTTCTCTCTAACGACTTTTGTTCTCTTACCATGAATAATTTGAACTTCCATTCTTATCTTTCATTGTAGCTATAACATGTTCAACATCCAATAGATCTTGCCATGGTAAATTAAAGTTGGCGTAATTTTATTTACATTTCTCGTTTCATTTAAGTTCTCTTCGTAAAGCTATTTATCAATCAAAATGGAAAATAGGCTAGCACTGGAATACAATATACATGTAGATTTTGTTAATTAATTCATAGAAAAGTAGTAACTAAATTATAGAGGTGTAGGTGTAAGGTGTAGCAATTAGAAACAATGTCATCCATTAATAGGCAAGCTTCGAAGAAATCTGGACGTAATTCAGGAGGATCAACATCTCAAGGGTCACAAAGCTCTGGCGGGCCAAGTGTTAAGTTTGCGAGAAGAACTTCAAGTGGGAGATATGTGAGTCTGTCAAGGGATGACATTGATGTGTCCTCAGACTTATCAGGGGATTACATGAACTACACTGTTCATATTCCTCCTACCCCAGACAATCAACCCATGGACTCATCTGTTGCAATGAAAGCTGAAGAACAATATGTTTCTAATTCTTTATTTACCGGTGGATTCAACAGCGTGACTAGAGCGCATCTAATGGATAAGGTCATTGATTCAGAAGTCACTCATCCTCAAATGGCAGGCTCCAAAGGCTCTGTATGTTCAATTTGTGATGGCAGGGTCATGAGGGATGAGAGGGGACATGATGTCACTCCCTGTGAGTGTAGGTATGTGGAAATTGATTATTATTATTATCATATCTTAATTTTGACATTATTTTTATTTGATTCCTTGTTGAGAAATTAAGAGAAACTAACTAAATTACATAATAATAATAATTCAAATTTAGGTACAAGATTTGTAGAGATTGCTTTATAGATGCACAAAAAGACTCTGGTATGTGTCCCGGTTGCAAGGAGCCATATAAAGTAGGGGAATACGAGGAAGACCTCACGGAACAGTATTCCAACAATGGGGCATTGCCATTGCCAGCCCCAAATGGTTCCAAACGCAATGCAAACAACATGTCAGTTATGAAGAGAAATCAAAATGGAGAATTTGACCATAACAAGTGGTTGTTTGAGACTCATGGTACCTACGGAGTTGGTAATGCATATTGGCCTCAAGATGACATGTATGGTGATGATGGTGATGATGCCCTTAAGGCAGGAATGCTGGATCAAGAGAAGCCGTGGAAGCCTTTGAGCAGGGTAACACCAATTCCATCAGGCATCATAAGTCCTTACAGGTTAATTTCATCAATTTATATATACTTCCCATAGTTTGTAATTATAATGTTAATAATAATTATTGTTACATGACCAAATCTATGTCTATATCTATATCTATTTGCAGGTTACTTATCTTGGTGCGATTTGTGGTATTGATCTTTTTTTTACATTGGAGAGTGGCAAATCCAAATAAAGATGCAGTATGGTTGTGGCTTATGTCAATTACATGTGAGATATGGTTTGGCTTCTCATGGATTCTAGATCAAGTTCCGAAGCTTTGCCCTGTGAATCGTTCCACTGACCTTGCAGTCCTTCACGAAAAATTTGATAGTCCATCCCCATCAAATCCCACAGGGCGATCTGATCTACCCGGTATGGACCTCTTTGTGTCCACTGCTGATCCTGAGAAGGAGCCACCTCTAACCACTGCCAATACCATTCTTTCCATATTAGCAGTTGATTACCCGGTTGAAAAGCTTGCGTGTTACATTTCTGATGATGGAGGTGCTCTCTTGACTTTCGAAGCCATGGCTGAGGCTGCAAGTTTTGCTGATTTATGGGTTCCCTTTTGCCGAAAACACAACATCGAGCCGAGGAATCCAGAAACGTATTTTAGCTTAAAGGTTGATCCTACCAAGAACAAAAGCAGGACAGATTTTGTCAAGGACAGAAGGAGGGTTAAGAGGGAGTATGATGAGTTCAAGGTACGCATAAATGGCCTACCAGATTCCATAAGGAGAAGATCTGATGCATTTAATGCGAGAGAGGAAATGAAGATGATGAAGCATATGAAGGAGAGTGGGGCTGACCCTTCTGAGACTGTCAAAGTGTTAAAGTCCACATGGATGGCTGATGGCACCCACTGGCCTGGTACTTGGGCTACTCCTTCTAGTGAACATGCTAAGGGTGATCATGCTGGAATACTTCAGGTACCACACCTAGCTAGCATTATTTTTTTACTGAAAAAAGTTTAGAGGAGTTGAGTCTTGGGGGCTCACATAAGATCAGGATAGGCTTCAAGGCTCAATAGGCTCTTAAAGAAGTACTTATAAATTACTCACCAACAAGATTCTCACATCATGAGCAGGAATCAAACCTAAGTCCTTGTGTGATGAATCCATTCCTTACCCACCAGCAATTTAAGTAACTATTAAAATAAAAAAGATATATGATGGCATATTCAAAAATCAATTTAACTTCAATTTCATATATAATAGTACTATTTTAATCCAACCTTTTTGCATTAACGAATATAGGTGATGTTAAAGCCACCAAGTCCCGATCCATTATTTGGAAGTGCCGATGATGACAAGATGCTAGACTTCACCGAGGTTGATACAAGGTTGCCAATGTTTGTATATGTTTCTCGGGAGAAACGACCAGGTTATGATCACAACAAGAAAGCCGGTGCCATGAATGCATTAGTTCGAGCATCTGCAATTTTGTCGAATGGCCCATTCATTCTCAACCTTGATTGTGATCATTACATCTACAATTGCAAGGCATTACGAGAAGGCATGTGCTTCATGATGGACAGAGGTGGCGAAGACATATGCTACATCCAATTCCCACAAAGATTCGAAGGCATTGACCCTTCAGATCGTTATGCCAATCACAACACTGTGTTCTTTGATGGAAACATGCGAGCCCTTGATGGTCTTCAAGGTCCAATGTACGTGGGAACTGGATGCATGTTTCGACGATTTGCTTTATACGGATTCGACCCTCCCCTCGTGGACAAGGACAGTGACAATAAAGATGGTAAAAAGATTGAAGGGTCTGAAACACCGGCCATGAATGCTAGCGAATTTGATCCAAATCTTGACGTGAACTTACTGCCCAAGCGCTTTGGCAATTCAACCATGTTGGCTGAGAGCATACCCGTTGCAGAGTTCCAAGGACGTCCTTTAGCAGATCACCCCGCCATCAAGTTTGGACGCCCACTTGGTGTTCTTAGGGCCCCTCGCGAGCCACTCGATGCTACTACCGTAGCTGAAGCCGTATCTGTCATTTCTTGTTGGTTCGTAACATACATATCTTTTCTCTATATAAATTAGAATAGTTATCTTTAATGAAAGTTTTTTTTTTTTCTTTTTAACAATTCATGATCATGCATGCACTGACAGTGGGTCGACCAATCAAACATGGTTGATTGGATGATTATATAAAACTATTTTCATTATATAAAACTATTTTACATTGTGAGCGCATATCTTATTTTCTCAAAGCGTTTTTAAAGATTTTTCTTAATTTCTTATCTATGTATATGTATAGGTATGAAGACAAGACAGAATGGGGAGATAGAGTGGGATGGATTTACGGGTCTGTGACAGAAGATGTGGTTACAGGATACCGCATGCATAACCGCGGATGGAGATCGGTGTATTGCATAACGAAGCGAGATGCATTTCGCGGATCAGCACCAATCAACCTCACTGATCGACTGCACCAGGTGCTGAGATGGGCCACAGGCTCAGTCGAAATATTCTTCTCAAAGAACAACGCATTCCTCGCCAGCAAGCGCCTCAAGGTTCTCCAACGTCTCTCTTACCTCAACGTTGGAATCTACCCTTTCACCTCCATCTTCCTTGTCGTGTACTGCTTCCTCCCTGCACTCTCTCTATTTTCTGGTTCCTTCATTGTCGAAACCCTCAGCATCGCCTTCTTAATCTACTTGCTCATCATCACCATATGCCTGGTGATGCTGGCCATTCTGGAGGTGAAGTGGTCTGGTGTGGAGTTAGAGCAATGGTGGAGAAACGAACAATTTTGGCTCATTTCTGGAACCAGTGCTCACTTAGCTGCTGTGGTGCAAGGACTCCTCAAGGTGATGGCTGGCATTGAGATCTCTTTCACTCTAACGTCGAAATCAGCGGGTGAAGACGAGGACGACATGTTTGCAGATTTGTATTTAGTCAAGTGGAGTTCACTCATGGTTCCGCCGATTGTTATCGCTATGACCAACATCATTGCCATTGCGGTTGCGTTTTCAAGGACTATTTACAGTGCCAACCCACAATGGAGCAAGTTTATTGGAGGTGCATTCTTCAGTTTTTGGGTGCTTGCTCATTTGTACCCGTTTGCCAAAGGGTTGATGGGGAGGAGAGGCAAGACACCAACTATTGTGTTTGTGTGGTCAGGTCTCATTGCGATTACACTTTCTTTGCTTTGGGTTTCCATTAGCCCACCACAAGGTGCTGCAGGACAAGGTGTAGGGGGAGATTTTCAATTTCCATGAAACTAAATAATAACAATAATGTTATTGCTATATGCAATGCCAGGTCGCTGGGTGTACGTGACTCATGTTTTTTAGTTCATTTTTGTCTTATCATATGTACTTAACAGTCATGTATTTTTATTTTTTTTTATAAACCTTCAATTGACATGATTGATGTTCATAATGTGCATCTGGATTAGTTTTTATTGTCATTGAGATTTGAGCATTCCATTTTTTTTCATCCTCGAACGCATTACACGCTTATGTTGTTTGATTTATTCAGTAGAGTAGATGAATAGTTAAGCATCTGAGTAACTTAAATTAAAGTGACCTAAAGGAAAAATGAAGTTCAAATGAATCTGAAAATTGACTGGTAGTCTGGTACAATTGTTTCACTGGTCAAAGTGGTGCTACAAGAAAAGGGTTTGGTGGCAAGCCTTTTTTTCCAGGTACATTTCATAATTCCTCAAAATTTAAGTACTTAAAAAAAGGTAATCGATTTGGTAAAATATTATATATAATTAATTCTTCTTACTCTAATCTTACAAATTGCGGGCTGCTTAAACAACTAAACATCAGTAAAGTAATCAATTTGTTTGGTTATTTCTTGTAGCAGGAATGGGCTTTCCTAATAAGTTTTTTTTTTTTTTTTCTTGGTACATATATATGTGCTATCTGATTTTTGTGTTTACAGGATGTAGCAACACAATGACAAGAAAAAAGAAGGAAAAGAAAATAGTGGAATAAACAATATTAATTATTTTAACGTATGGATATTTTAACGATTTACAAAGTCACTTTAAAAAAAAAAAAAACGATTTGGCAAGTCTCAAGATGGTTTAAATTTTCAATCTTTTAGCCCATAAAATCTCAAGTAACAAGATTGAGCCATCTCGGAGAACCCTTTCATTTATATTTTTTTTTGTCTTTTTTAAATTTTACGAATACAAAATTTATCACATATTTATCGTTGTTACGTGTGGGATAATATTAATTAGAACACTAATTAAAAAAATAAAAGTGAAAAATTGTTATTAAAAGTAACACGTAAAATTTAATGTTACTAATATATTTATGCATTAATTCTTAACTAATATCTTTAAACTACTCGTGAACGGTTCCAAAATTTTATCAAAGATAACAAAGAAGAAGCAAGACAACAAACAACATTTTTCTTTGATATATTAATTGGAATCGAATTCAGTGAATCAGCCTAAAACAAAAGGATAAGTGTGACGAAGTGCCACAAACACTAGTTTGTCTGCTTTTGCCAAGTCTCACCCAAATAGCTACCCTTTCGTATCGAAACGAAAATTTGGTGCAATCAATTCAATGCATTACTAGCTATTTCGTAAAGGCATGCATATATATTTTGTAAAAGGCTCGAAAACAATGAAGGGAAATGTGTTAAGAGAAGAGATAAAGTTTGGTTGATGGTGATTACCACTTTGAGGGATGATGGCTCACTTGCCACAAACGTTCGCATATAACACCAGAGCGACATTGTCCCTTGATTTTTAACCATTTTGTTCAAACAACATAGGCTTTGGCCTTTGGGTGAGTGCCTCACAACATAGGCAAGTTTTTAAATATATAAAATAAAACGGGTTCAAAAGTATGAATTTTATGTAATATAATGTGTCATCACATTTATTTAATAAGTTTGAAAATACATAAGATATGCCAATTTTATCAAAGCATATAACATATTATTTGACGATATATAAATTTTATTTATTAATGAATTTAAATTTATTTCTAAAACTAAATATTTCATCAGATCTATCCGTTAAGTTGATATGAGAGGAAAATAGGCATAGTGCGTTAATTGCCATTTGCATGTCAAATGAAAACTAGAGAGTAAAAATCTGAATATATATAACCAAGTACTATACTTTATCTTGCAGGAAGCAAGCGGAGTTTGATAAATTAACGTTATTGCATATTAGCAATAGCATGGAGCAATGAAAAAGATATATAGATAGTGAATTATATAACAAAAATGTTGCTAGCGAGTGCTGAGGGCCTGTAGTTTTATGTTTATTTTTTTCAAGGAGAAGCTGACACTAGCACTTATATGAGGGAGGAAATAAGAGAATGAAAAAGAGTTGTGGAAATTTAATCCCACACTCAATTCTCATATTACCTAACTTAATAATTGACCAGCCTTTAATTGCCTTAATTATTATGTTGTATATGTGATATGAGTACAAGAAGTGGATATCATATACGTAAATACGATGTTTTTTTTTATATAAAAAATAGGATATAAAGTGTGTGTGTATATATATATATATTAATATTAATATTAAGTTAAATGTACGTAATTACAGTAATATATTTCCAACACTTTATTAGTTTATCTTTTCTTTAGTTCTTTATATATTTTCTTAATATATATGATTGTTATTCATATGCATATATTTATTGTCATTAGTGTATTATTTCTTTAATTTCTTGCACAATTTATGAGAAAAGCATTATGTAGCCAAGTTTAAATAAATATGTTATGTTATGCATTAAAAAAATGTTATAATTCAAGTTATGATAATACATATATTTTAATTTATATAAGGTTAGAATATAAAATATTCAAGTTTTGATACACAGTCACTCATATATAATAATACACATATATCGATAGCCATACGAGTATGACATATGGATACGTTATCAATTTTGAAGTATGCGTGCATCAGAGTTACTCTACAAAGCGGACATTTATAGATATTATCAACTTGCTTAAGGCAATTACAATTTCGAAAATTTTAAAAGAAAATTTACAAAATTGCAAACCACAATGAAGCCAAAATTAAATTCAAAGGAAGAGGCAGGTTTATACATAGAGTAATGTGATTTACAATCAATTTTTTTTTACAATAAACATACAAGAGAAAGAGAAAGAGATAAGGAAAAAAAAAGTACGTAATATTAAGATATATAATATGACCGAGAGAAATAATAAAAATGAACACTTCCTTGTTATTTAACATTTAAAAGAGAGAAAGAGACTCAAGTAATATAAAATTATAAGAGTAATAAGTAATCTATCTATATAATATAATAAGAATACAGAAATAATGAAAAATAATAAATATTAATAAGGTGATTGTAAATAAAAAAGTGTCCGTGTATGATTATTTAATGATAAAGTCAATCCTAGCAAGCAATAACACAGTCTTTATCAAAACGTACTAATCCTGTGAATGCTGTTCTTTAATGAATAAGACGCACGTAAATTTAAGTTTATTTATTAATATTAATGAGTGCATATCATGAACCAAACAAGGCACGACACAAATAAGAACAAACGAATGAAGAATATTCGGGGCTCACCAATTCGTACCTACCATGTGGTCAGGTTCTTTTCATCTCCATTTCTATTTCCTTCTCCTTCTTTCTTTCCTCTTCAACATGTCTTAATAAAATACGCACTCGTAATAACTCTTCTTTCCAACACAACAAAATAATCTCTCTTAAACCTTAATTAGTAATACCATACTCTGCCTCTGCATACAAACATCCTAATTCCCTTCCTTACACAAGCACGTGCACGTGGACAGTCATGTCAATGAATTCCCACGTAAAATTCATGAAATTCTACACATTCTGACTAAGGTTTGAGGCGTGTTTGAACATTAACACTGTGCACTGCACGTCTGCACTAGTGTTAATTACTTGTATATATATTGTAATGGCCGGAAATGAATGGATTAATGGGTACCTTGAGGTTATACTATCGACTGGAAATGGGTCTGGCACCGTTGATGAGCAAATGCAAAAACCAGTGGCTCCTCCAGAAAGTGGACATTTTAATCCCACAAAGTACTTTGTGGAAGAAGTGGTGTCTAGTGTTGACGAGTCTGACCTTCACCGTACATGGATCAAGGTGGTTGCCACTTGCAACACCAGGGAACGCAGCTCAAGGTTGGAGAACATGTGTTGGCGCATTTGGCATCTTGCCCGCAAGAAGAAACAGGTAATAATACCCTTTTAATTTCTTCTCATTATTCAAACATATTCCATTTAGTGTCTGAGAGTATTTCGAACAGGATTGGTTTCGAAGAAGATACCTGTTAGGAATGAAAAAAACTATAAATATTACAAAAACTCACTTGAATGATTTCAAAGTAGAATTGATAGTAATATATATATGTACATGTGCACGTACGTTTTTCAATACTTGTTTAATGTTTATTTGTTTGATTTGGTTGAATGCTATGCAATAGAATCTGGAGAGCCAAATTTTCATTTTTGTTGTATTTGTTTTTTCATTCGATGAGTGATTGTGAGTGACACTAATGGGGCACAATGTGTAGTTGGAAGGGGAGGAGCTGCGGAGATTAGCAAACAGAAGATGGGAGAGAGAACAAGGACGCAGGGATGCAACCGAGGACCTGTCTGAAGAGTTTTCAGAAGGGCAAAAAGGCGATGGCGTTGGGGAGATGATACAAAGTGAGACATCAAAGAAAAGTTTCCAGAGGCAGATTTCCAACTTAGAAGTATGGTCTGATGACAAAAAGGAAAAAAGCTATACATTGTCCTCTTAAGGTATATTAATTCTTCACTTTCTCACAATTATTTTGCATTCAATAAATGTGTGTAGCCAAATTTCTTGATTGTTTGAATATGACCCTTGTCGTTTGACAGTTTGCATGGTTTGGTTCGAGGAGAAAACATGGAGCTTGGTCGAGATTCTGATACTGGTGGACAGGTATTTGACATTGTTATGTGAATAATATAAGCTTTGATCCTCCCATTTAATTGGTGTTCAAATTCAATGATTCAATTTAAACGCATATATTTTTTCCAGATTAAATATGTGGTAGAACTTGCTCGTGCACTAGCAAAAATGCCAGGAGTGTATAGAGTAGACCTCTTCACACGCCAAATCTCATATCCTGAAATTGATTGGAGCTACGGAGAACCTACAGAAATGATAGCTGCAGGCACAGATGAGGATGATGAAAACATTGGGGAGAGCAGTGGTGCATATATCATAAGAATACCCTTTGGTCCACGTGATAAATATCTACAGAAAGAACTTCTTTGGCCCTATATTCAAGAATTTGTAGATGGTGCTTTAGCTCACATTCTCAACATGTCAAAAGTATTGGGTGAACAAGTTGGTGGGGGAAAACCTGTGTGGCCTATACGTTATTCATGGACACTATGCTGATGCTGGAGATAGTGCTGCTCTTCTTTCAGGTGCCTTGAATGTGCCAATGGTGCTCATTGGTCATTCACTTGGAAGAAACAAACTAGAACAGCTTCTTAATCAAGGGTTTCAATCGAAGGAGGGTATCAATTCAACATATAAGATAATGAGGAGAATAGAAGCAGAAGAGCTTTCCCTAGATGCTGCTGAACTTGTTATCACTAGCACTAGACAAGAAATTGACGAGCAATGGGGACTTCATGATGGGTTTGATGTCAAGCTTGAGAAAGTTTTGCGTGCTCGAGTTCGACGCGGTGTCAATTGTCATGGCCGATTCATGCCAAGGATGGGGGTAAGAATGCGATTGGTATCACACACTCACTCAATGTTGGATAGTTTTATTTCTACCTTGGTGAACCATCTTTGGAAAAGGAAACAACTAAGTACCAACATTTTCAAGGGATGGTTATATCAGTTACTTTATTTGTTGTTTTCTTATGCACCTTAGCAAGTCTTAAATTCTCGAATTTAAGATAATGTGTTGTATGAAGTACTAATGGTTCAAACTTATATATGTCATCCCACCTGGTATGGACTTTAGCAATGTTGTGACACAAGAAGATGGCCCTGAAGTTGATGGGGAGCTTGCACAGCTTACTCGTGGTGTTGATGGGTCTTCACCCAAGGCCCTACCTACAATCTGGTTAGAAGTGAGTAACTAACATGTCTACATATCTTGGATTACAATGAGTTCTTCATAAATACTTGTAGGAGAAGAAAATAAGAAAGTAAAATGAATTAAATTTCTTCTATAAGTTAAAATCAATTTATGTATTTTAAATTTTATAGAAGTTTTCTTATTTATCATGTCTAGAAATTGAGCTGCATAAGTTGATTTTAACTTACGAGAGAAATTTGATTTATTTTACTTATTAATTTCTTCCTTAGTTCCTTCATAAGTGTTTGTGGAGAAATTTATCCAGAGCTGCATAAATTGACTAGCAAGTTGTAACTGATAACTTTGTGCAGGTGATGCGTTCCTTCACAAATCCTCAAACCTATAATTTTAGCCTTGTCAAGGCCAGATCCGAAAAAGAACATAACCACTCTGTTAAAAGCCTTTGGAGAATGCCGTCCCTTAAGAGAATTAGCTAATCTTGTAAGTTGACATAATAATTCTACTGCTAAGTACATGGTGGGAAGGAACTATGGTTGAGAACTTGTAAAAAGGACTAATATGTTTTTGAAACAGACGCTCATAATGGGAAACAGGGATGACATTGATGAAATTTCCTCTGGGAATGCTAGTGTGCTCACAACAGTGTTGAAATTGATTGATAAGTATGACCTATACGGGCAAGTGGCATACCCAAAACATTGTTGAGGCCAACGGATCAATTGGGTGTTGGTACACACGAATTTGAGAGAAAAACAACTTCTATTACTCACAAGAATAGAATTACAGAGATTTACAAAACTCAAAACAAAAAACTCTCAAACTCAGACCACTGACACAACACTCACTAAGAACTCTCACTACTTGGATGAATTCACTCTTGGTGTTTCTCTGTGTCTAAGTGATGCTTACAACTGAGGTTGGCACCTCTATTTATAGGCTGAGTTTGGGTGTGAACGTTGGAGGATGGGTGGTGGCCAGCTGGTGGACAGCTTGAGGTGAGGCTGGAAGATAGCTGGCAGACAACTCCATGTGCGGACAGCTGGTGGACGGCTGATGAACAGCTGGAGTCAAGAATGGTGGCTCCAGGTGCGGCTGGAAATCATCAAACATCACAACCAATCTGATGTTCCGGAGATATACAGATTTGCTGCAATTGAAGTTTATTTTTGTATATATTGAGATGGCCAGCTGACTGACTAGTTTGAAATTTCTATCAGGGTGTTTTCATAAATCCGGCTTTAGTGGAACCCTTTGGTCTTACTTTAATTGAGGTAGGTTTTTAACTAACTAACCACTTTTCTAATATTATTATTATTCTTATTTTGATGCTGAAGTGATTATTAAATCATGCAGGCAGCTGCACATGGACTTCCAATGGTTGCCACTAAAAATGGGGGACCTGTGGACATTCATGGGGTAGATTCCAAATTCGCTTTTTTTTGTTTTATTTATTTTGGAAATGAAACAGGATGAACACCTTGTGAATTGTGATGTTAGGCCCTGAACAATGGTTTGCTTGTGGACCCTCATGATGAGAAAGCAATTGCTGATGCATTGGTGAAATTGTTGTCAGAGAAGAACATGTGGCATGAGTGCAGCAAGAACGGTTGGAAGAACATACACCTTTTCTCATGGCCTGAACACTGTCAAACTTACTTGACCCGAGTGGCCGCATGCCGCATGAGGCATCCACAATGGCAAACCAACAATCCCGAGGATGATAAAGCTGTAGAAGAACAAGAGTCTTTCAACGATTCGCTCAAGGACGAACACGACATGTCCCTTAGGCTCTCGATGCTGACTTGGCTGCAGCAAGTGGAGGCACTGGTCTAGGTATGCAAGACCAAGTTAAACGCATCCTTAGCAAGATAAACAAGACAGATGCTGGTTCAAATGTCAATATGATGCTTGACAATGTAACTAGCACTAGCAAATACCCCCTATTGAGGAGAAGGAGTAGGTTGATTGTTATAGCACTTGATTTGTATGACATCAATGATGCTCCAGAGAAGAACATGATTGAGATAGTGCAAAAGATAATTAAAGCTGTTCAGCTGGACCCTCAAACTGCTAGTTACAGGTTTTGCTTTATCAACTGCAATGCCAGTGATGGAAACAGTAGACTTCCATACATCAGGCAATGTTGCAGTGAATGAGTTTGATGCTTTAATCTGCAGTAGTGGGAGCCAAGTTTGCTACCCTGGTATCAATACAGAAGAAGGAAAGCTTCTGCCTGATCCAGATTATGAGGTACATATTGACTATCGTTGGGGGTGTCAAGGTCTTAAGAAAACCATTTGGAAACTTATGAATGGTGAAGGGAACTGCCACATTGAGGAAGATCTGAAATCCAGCAATGCACATTGCATCTCATACAAAATAAAGGATCTTACTTAGGTATAAATGAACGTGACATTTACACCATTATTAATTTACACTTAAGAGATAAATAATAATCATGTGTACGAATTTCAGGCAAAAAAAGTTGATGACTTGAGGCAGAAGCTTAGGATGCGAGGTCTACGTTGTCATCCTATGTACTGCAGGGGGTCATCTAGAATGCATGTGATTCCTCTTCTTGCATCTAGAGCACTCAGGTAATTAACACTTCATCTTTTTTAGTAAACATCTGCAATCAATTCATAATATAAAGCAAGTAATTGAGTTCAGATTGGTTTCACGTTGAATAATCCAGAATCTGACAGAAAAATAAATTAAAAATATCAATTAATGTATCTTAAGTAAATTAAATGTTCAAGGTAAAGTTTACAAATACCATGTGCATGTTCTTAGCACGAATTTTTTTCCTTGTTGAATGCAAAATCAAACAACATGATTTTAGGTCTAGAACCAATTTTGACTTAAAGCAATCTTAAGTCGAAACTTGATACAAAATTTTATTACTAACTTGTTTTAAGAATAAAAACACCCAAACATAAATTACTTGACCTCAAAATCAATTATAGTTAGAATCAATTTAATTCAAAATCAATCTTTTTTCTTCTAATGTTAACCTAATCACAAACTGAATGTTTATTATTTGCTTATATATAGGTATCTCTTTGTACGTTGGAGATTGAACGTTGCAAAGATGTACATCATCCTTGGAGAAACAGGGGACACTGATTATGAGGAGATGATTCCTGGAACTCACAAGACCATAATCATGAAGGGAGTTGTGTCTAAGGGTTCAGAAGAGTTACTAAGAGGTCCTGGAAGCTACCAAAGAGATGATATTGTCTCAAATGAGAGCCCTCTTGTTGCATACATTACTGAGACAACACACGAAAACATTGCCAATGCTTTGAAGCAACTTTCCAAATCTGGAGGAATCTGAAGTGCTACCATATATTAAGTACATTTTCTTTGCTCTCTCTTCTCAAAACAAGTAATTAATTTATGAGAGTGGTATGTGAATATCTAACATATGTGTGGTCACTTAATTCATATACTATACACTCAATCAATATCTATTATTTTTCTATATCTCTTTTTTCTTATAAGATCACATTACTTATTATAGTCACATTTATATTTCATTTTTCTCTTTTCCTCTCTAGGTGTTAACCATAAGATTGGTGTTCTCCACACCAATCTTTTCCCCAAATTTATTTACCTCCGCAGTCAAAATGGAAATTGGATTGATGTAAATTATCTATTACCTAATGTATATATTCAATGTTGTCAAAGTGTAACTAAATCGTGTTTTTCTTTGTTACAAAATGTTTTTCTTGTTGGAGCTCGAAGAAGTTATGTATAATTTCTTTAAAATATGAATAAATCATGTGTGCTTGAGAAAAAAAGAAGTTTATGTGACGAGAATTTCCTACTTGGTTAACTGAATTTTTGAATGGTCACAATTCACTTCCTAACCCTAATGTAATAATGTGATGTATGTATGTAATATTTTAAATTTGAGGACGCAATTTTGAGAGATAAAAGAATACTTAAACTATTTTTTTATTAAAAATTGTTATTTAATTAATTTCACGTGTATTACTGATGTGGATGTCATTAGCCACGTCAACAACGAGTTTAACACATTTAGCTACAAGGGATCAAAACAACATTTTGTAAAATTGGAGAATTAAATAAAATATTTTTTAATATGAAGGACAAAAAATGACTCAAATTTAAGGGATCAGTTCAACTAATTTACACTTTTGATCCGACTAAGAACTATATATCTATGCATCTCCTAAAAAAAAGAACTATCTATGCACGCTGTATGAGAAAATTCACAAAGATTTACTCACAATTTAATCTCTAATAATTACTATTGTTGCTTTCAAAAAAAAAATTATAGTATTGTTAGAATTCAAATTATAACAATATATATCAATTGACATATTAAATGTTTGGCCCACTATTAAAATAATTGAATAATATATATATTTTCAATTCTCATTGTTAATTATAAAACCTCATCATTTCCGCTATCACAGGGAAAAATTACTTTCATCTTTGTGAAATGATAATATTTGATTAAATTGCTACTTTATACATTTGGATATTTTATTTTTGTTATATATTTTTATATTAATGTAGAAATGTTGTTCCCTGTGAAATACTAAATTCCTATATGCAAGAGTTGAGTACACACACAAAGTTGTTTTGCAAGAGTTGAACCATATATATAAGATAATATCAAATGTGGATTAAAAAAAATACCTTGACAATGGTTTGAGCCAA
Source organism: Glycine tomentella (assembly GCA_007407185.1). Classification (NCBI taxonomy): domain Eukaryota; kingdom Viridiplantae; phylum Streptophyta; class Magnoliopsida; order Fabales; family Fabaceae; genus Glycine; species Glycine tomentella. The sequence goes on along the minus strand of PYAF01005855.1, from coordinate 1,187,774 downwards.
TAGTAATTATAAGCTCGTAATCACGTATAACAATAGATAATAATAAAATAGTAATTCTAATAGTAATTAATTTAAAAAGGTGAGGAAAAGTATTATCTTTAATAAATAAAAATATGCTTCGAATCAAAGTATCTATTTCTTCCTTCATTGGTGGCTTTTTGTGGCCCTCTAAACCCAAAATGATACTCAGAAAATGCACAATTTTTTACTCAAGCTTGCGATTTTTTCTCAGGAGAGCTCTGAAGATCAAACTTGGTCAAAACGTATTGACAAAATTACTTCTCTCACTATAGTCACCGGAATTTTATATCATGCGGGGCATAGTTAAACATCAAGGCATCACATAATCTATTAATTAAGAAGGGCAAAAAAAACATACCTTTCAGCAAGTTATATTTCGCCTAATATATGTATTTTCAATAAGTTGGCAACTAAAAGCTTCCGACTTCGACACATTTAATCTAATCTGAGAAAGAAATTTAGCCATTGCTGGTAAATAATTAATTTCTTATAATAATAAAAAATTATATTTGCTATGGGCTGGCTTACGACTGTACAAAACAAAAAAAGTGTTTTTTCTTAATTAAAGTCATAAATTTGAGTTGTAATGGGAAAAAAGTGGAAGATCATTGTTTTCTTAACCTTACTTGACTAAATTTGAGTTGGTTAAGAAAAAACGTAATTTTATTACTTCACTGTTTATATTTGTTGGTTTTTCCCATAATTTTTAAAAATGTTTTTTCTTATTAGATATTCAAATCAAATGTTATTTTCTTCTTCTCTCTCAATGATATGAAATAATTAGTCTAGGATTGAACATATCAAGCTCTACTAGGAAAAATAAATAAATTATCTTTGAGATGTGATATATAGAATAATTTATTCAACATTAAGAATACAATTCTCTTTAAATAATGATATATTTTTATTTAATTTAAAATTTAAAATTTAAGATTCTTTTTATTATTATTATTATTATTATGATTTTAAGATTTTCTTTCCATCTTGGTTTTCTATGATCCGTTCAAAACAGAGTTAATTTTGGGATATGTCCAAAAACCAAAACCCAAAGCAAATTGAACTGGCATGTGAGGCGAAGCATAATAGCATGGTGCCAAGTTTCAAGATTTGCATAAGATTTTTCCCTTCACACAAATAGGACAGTTTGGTGAGCAGACATGACATCAGAGGAAGCCTAGATTTGGTGCTTAGCTCCTCTGTTGTTGACCCTCTCTCTCTCTCTCTTCACTTTACTTTACCTTTCTTCCTTACTCATTACAATTTTCCTTTTTTTTTTTTTTTTTTTTTCCTTCTTTCTACCAGCCATCCATAAACACCATACATACCCATTCATTTCACATTTGCTTTCCCTTTTCTGTTTCTTCTCTCTCTGTCTCTCTCTCTCTCTCTCTCTCTCTCTCTCTCTGTCTCCGCTTTCCTTCATTGCAAACCAAGCTTCCTTTCCAGCTTGTTCTGGTCCTGCCCTCAGACACAATACCCACCAACCGTTTTTACCGCATTTACTCTTCCTCTTCTCTAAAATTAGTAAAATAAAACCATTCTCTCTCTGCCTCTTTATTTTTCCCATCAAAATAAGATTTTTGTCTGGCATTCCCTTGCATTTTCTTTTTTTTTTTTTTTTAAATGTTTTTTCATTTTTTGTTTTAAGTGTGGCCCACTTATTACCTACTGTTGTGCCACTACATCTTTTGCAGCATCTGGATTTTGCTGTAGGGTATGTGTGTTGCTCATCCTCAGGTATTCTTTGCACATTGAGTCTCTTGTCGGTTCAAAATGAGGTGTTAAACCTGTTGCTTCTTTGGGTAGAGGATTGGAGTCTAGCTACCTTGGATCACCACAAAGGTAAATGCTTTGTCTTTCTCAATCACTTTTTGGATAATATGCATTTCACTTTCTCTTTTGTTTGCTTGGATCATAAGTGATGCTTTCCTGGTTTCCTTTTCTTTTCGTTAGAAATTATGGTGCTTATCAACATTCATCAGGTTATTTTACTTTCCCAATGAACTGTGAATTCATTCATCATGCCTTTTTTATTGTGTTGGTTTTGAAACTGCTGATTATGTATGCTGCTTCTTGTATTAATTGGATTCTGTTTTATTGTATGCCATTGCCATTTGCCAATAAAGCCTGATATAGGAGCCTTTGGTCTTCAAATTTAGCTTATAGGAAACTTTGTAGTCTGAGATTATCTTTAATCATGATTAAGATGCAATTAGTGATTTGTTGAAATCTGGCTTTGGTTATTGTTTATGGCATTGTTGCAAGAACTGAAATGTTGGCTGTAAATTAGAATGTTCAGATGTGTGTTTTGAAGTCTTGAGTAAGGGGAGTACTTAACTTGAAACCTGTACTTGGGTGGAAATGTCCTGGTTCTACCAGCTGAAGAACTTGTGGGGACGATATTGATTGACTTGATGCAACCAATTATGTCATCCAACAGTTCTTTGAATATGGAATTGTCAAAGAAGACGTCATTTTTGGGTTTGAAACGATGGGTTTTGATTGGGATAGGTGTCGGTGCATTTATTGTGCTAATTCTGTGTATATTATCAATATGGGCGATGTTTCGGAGAAAGTCTAGGAGATCTCTGGACAAGTATTCTGTATCCCAAATACCAAATGTCTCAAAAGATATAGATGTTGACAAGGTTGGGGTGCAGAGTTCTCATGTTCAACCAGAAAATGTGGTTATTCCTGTTCATGACAAGGCAAGTGATAAGGATTCAGATAATGTATCAGTTCATTTGGGGAAGAGCAAATCTGGTGATCCTGATAATATCAGTCAGTGCAGCTCAATTTATCATCATGAGAGAGGATTTAGTTCAATGTCGGCCGAAGAAGGAAGCTCTGGGAATGTTAAGAAGCAATCTACATTGTCACATGGAGGGCTGGCCACTGCCTCTCCTTTAGTTGGCTTACCAGAATTTTCTCATCTTGGGTGGGGCCACTGGTTTACACTTAGAGATCTGGAAATGGCAACCAATCGTTTCTCAAGCGAGAACATCATTGGTGAGGGTGGATATGGGATTGTTTACAGGGGAAGACTGATTAATGGAACTGAGGTGGCAGTGAAGAAGCTTCTTAACAACTTGTAAGGATATTTATTTATCATTGATGTACCCTTTAAGGGTTTTTTTTCTGGCACTTTTTGACATGACACTTAAACAACAACTTCTTTTTAATCTTGTTATGTAATGGAGTTCTACATTGAATTCCTAGGGGACAAGCTGAGAAAGAATTCAGGGTTGAAGTGGAGGCTATAGGCCATGTTAGACATAAGCATCTTGTACGCCTTCTTGGATATTGTGTAGAAGGAGTTCATAGGTAAAAAAAAACTTCTCTGGTTTCTTACAGAAAAGTATCCACTAACACTTTTGTATTATATTTCACAAATTCATTCTCAATAATAGTTCCAGGTTTGGGTTTATGATAGTCATATTCTACTTGGTCCAAAATTGAACATAAGCTTTTCTCTATGTTATGTCTCTATATCTGTTTTCTGTCATAATGAATGTGCTTCCCGATTGATATTCAGGCTGCTTGTGTATGAATATGTGAACAATGGTAACTTAGAACAATGGTTACATGGAGACGTGCACCAATATGGGACGCTTACCTGGGAGGCCCGCACGAAAGTTATACTTGGCACTGCGAAAGCGTAAGTTCAGGTTGCAACTTAAAATATATACCATGGTAATCATTTGTATAGTCTGGTGCCAAATCACTCGGTATAATTATCATGAATCTCTCATCTCTGAATTTTGATTGTAAAAATTTTGTGTTCCTTTAATTAATGTTATTACTTATTACTATTAGTATTTTTTGTATGTCAAAATATATCATAAATTGTTATTGACTGTTTGTTTATGTTTCTTGTTAATATTATGTTATAGACTTTATATTTTCATATAGTATATTTAAGCCCATTAGTTTTTTAGTCTAAACAACAATATACGCTCCCTGCCCATGGGACGACTGACTATCTTAGGCTATATTTGGATATGGATTACTAACAATGGGTAGACTGTGATGGAATGAAATAAATTTACCGTTGCATTGTTTTGATATTTTATGATGGAATGGAATTGAATTAGAAAATCTGGTTCCACCCCAACCCAGTACGGCTGTACCCCCAAATTGGGGGGAAGAAAAGGAGCATTTTTGGATGCTCCATTCCATTCCTTCCATTAGTTCAAACATAATGGACATGTGACCTATTGTAGTTTAAATATTTAATTAGTTACAAATTTATTTTTATGGAAGATTCAACAATGGAACTTGTTCTGCTAATTAACCACCCTAATGTTCTGTGACTGGTGGCAGGCTTGCTTATTTACATGAAGCAATAGAACCAAAAGTTATTCACCGGGATATAAAGTCTAGCAACATATTGATTGACGATGAATTCAATGCAAAGGTGTCTGATTTTGGTTTGGCCAAACTTTTGGATTCAGGCGAAAGTCACATAACCACTAGAGTAATGGGAACATTTGGGTATACAAAAAATTTATTATCTCTTTCCTTATTTTTTACTTAAAGGATTTTTACACTTAGGAACTCACTTCTGTTGTGGATTTCAGTTACGTGGCACCAGAATATGCTAACAGTGGTTTGTTAAATGAGAAGAGTGACATTTACAGCTTTGGTGTCCTCTTACTGGAAGCAGTTACTGGAAGGGACCCCGTAGACTATGCGCGTCCTGCTAATGAGGTGCCTAATTCTTATGAACTCTGCCAGCTTGCCAGTTCTAACCTTACTTTCCACTGGAAGTCATCACTGCGTTTCAAATAGCTGATGAGATATTGTTTATCTTCATTATGACAGGTTAATCTAGTTGAATGGCTCAAAACAATGGTGGGGACAAGAAGGGCCGAAGAAGTAGTGGACTCTAGCCTTGAAGTTAAACCACCGCTGCGTGCTTTGAAGCGCACTCTTTTGGTTGCACTCAGGTGTATTGATCCTGATGCTGACAAGAGGCCCAAAATGAGTCAAGTTGTGAGGATGCTTGAAGCTGACGAATATCCATTTCGAGAGGTTCCCTTCAATATCTTGTTTTCTCACATTTAAGTTCTAGTGTTTAGTTAATGAGTTGAGTCTTGAGTCTTTTATCAAATTTTTGCAACTTTTTTACCTTGTTTGCATTCTTATCATTATTCTCCTTCGTACATGTGTTGGCTAACCTACCACCAACTAGAAAGAACAAAGCATTGGATAACTCTCAGGAAAAAAATTGGGGGAAAAATATGTTTGTGTTTCCTAAAAATATGAAAAATTTTGGTTTTTATCTTTAAAAAAATAATTGTTGGTTTTAACCCTCATAATGTGTCATAAATGTCTCATTAATGATCACTCTAAGATGGCATGCGTTTACTTCATCATAACATATTGGTGGGAGTATACTGTTTCTACATACTTAGCATTCTGATGCATTATCTTATAAAGAGCATGGTCCTCTTTTGAACGCATGTTTTTATTGTGTTTCTTGAATACAAAATATTGAAGTATATCTGTTGACAGCAAAACACTAATACTTACGTAAGCTAGACAACTGATTGATATAATGACTTTCAGGATAGAAGGAAAAGAAAGAGTGGCACTGCCAGCATGGAAATTGAAACCGTGAAGGATATTTCTGGTCCATCTGATGCTGAAAAGATGTTAATTTCTGAAAGCCACGTTGAAGAAGGATAGGATTGACGACCTCATGACTTAGCCTGCATGTACAATTCCCGTTGTACACGTTATTATAGTAACTTATCTATACCATATTCATATATCTCCAACTTTGTGACCTTAAGAAAATTTTGTTGCATCTGAGGATAGAATCAGATCAGAGTGAGCCCGTTTGGATAATGAAGGTTTTGTTTTGTTCTGTTTTTGTTTTTAATTGAATGGTTGCCATTGAAGATATGATACACTAGCTAGAGCTAGCCTTGCAAAGAGGGTAGAATCAGTGTGGGTGCTGTACAGATGTCTGTGGGGTCTATCTTACATGATTGTTGATTTTCTTTCTTTACTTCCTTGACTATTTATCCTCAACTGCTACTGGAGAGTGGCGATAGTAATTAAAAACGAATGTTTGGCTTCAATTTCCTTGTCATTTTGCTTTTAGTTTATCCATGGTTTTAAGCTTCGAAAACCATTTAAGCAAGTGATAATATATTTATCAACCATCATGAATGGAAGTTCCATATGAGATTCTTAGACTTATAGAATCAGTTTTTATATAAGTTCACCATTAGAGTCAATAATTATGATATTGTATCTGGATAATTCCAATATATCCTGTTCATTCTAACAAAATATTTCCTTATTTAGAGACATATTTTTGTATTTTACTAACCGAATCTAAGGTACTTAACATATTGAAACCTAATGATGTTTAGCAAACTGGTGACAGTGTAGAACTGATAATGTAAGAATGGTTTTTTCTCAAAAAAGAAACTTGTTTCTTAACATTTTAAAACATAATTTGTTGTGACTTATTAAAAGAATATAAATATGTATATGAAATAACTTGGGAGATTTATTTTTTGTTTTTAAAGATTTAGCGTGTTTTTATTTCCGTTAAGTTCAACATAATGGCAATCCAAGTCCTATTCCCAATGTGTAAAAGATCTGTTGGACAGCAGTGTAAGTGTGTAACAGCTTTCCAAACACAGCCTTGCACATTGAAAATTTTAAAATTTATGTGGTGTTAGGGCTGGTATAAAAAGTTAAATAGCTTGTGGAGGTATACGTTCTTATGCAGTATGTTGGTTCCTTATCAATACTACTGTTGCTTCCAAATTGTTGGGCTTTATGGTTAGATATAGCTAAGGTTTGTCTCTACAGCCACTTGCATAAATCATCTGACAAGAAATGGGCACTAAACTTTTTTCATTTCTAACAGTTAATCAAGTTCCCATTTCAAGATGCCAGCACCGAACGGTGCAGTACCCCAATAATTTCTAAAAGTGGTTGCTTTCTTTCACAGCACATTGTTGGTTCATGCACTAAAATTGTGAATGGCGGGCTCAGATAGTTATGATTGTCTTTTGATTCTTTTCTACATAATTTTTGTTCCATTCCATTGATGCTAGTGTCATAAAGGAATCTTATCTTCCACAAATAAATTAAATTGTACCGACATTTTTGTGGATCTTACTTCTTAGTGAAATAATGAGAAGGGAAAAAACTGTTAACTATGCAATTGTTATTGCAATCCTTGTTGATTCTCTAATTTCACCCAAACGGAAAAGGAATCCATACATGGGAGTTTCTTGAGGAAGCACTTATTGGGTAGACAGTCAAACAAATGATTCAAGTTGAAGGCTTCAAACGGTGGAAGTGGAATACATAATAATTCAATACTGATAAAGTAGGCCTATTTTCACGGACTAGCATCTAGGCTTCTTGATAACTATCTTTCTCTTCTGCTACCACTTTACAAGCTCCATGGGGAATGGGGCAAGTTGGCCCATATTTGCCACAGCTTTTGACTTCTCCTTCTTCCCTTTTATAAACGTGTTATTTACTGCATGTATTTAAATTACATGTATAATTTTTTTTAAGTTGATTATATTAACCTTTTTTATATTGGTATTTATTTTATTGAAAACTTACAGTGGTTTTCTTTTTTTATTTTTTTCAATATGTTAACATAGGCTATTTATAAATTATACATACATTTGCTACTACTATACAAACGATATATAAGTATGTTAGGAAACATGTTAGGAGCAGAAGAAAATAAACGCATCTATTTTTTGAAAGACGTGGAAGCTATCAGCTATCTCTATTAAGTTCAGAGATAATATAGAAATCTACAAATAACCTGCATGTAAGCAAACATTCTCCTTGTACATACAATTTTCATTAATAAGGCTCTGTCTAGTACATGTGAAATATTGGAGAGAAGAAGTGAAGGGAATAGAAATGCAAAGAAGTGTACGACTTCCCTCGTTTGGTACACATGAAATAAACGAGAAATATTATAATAAAAAAATGGTGGAGTCCACAGTCATTAACTTCGACTCTTTACAGAGAAGATTTGAGTGAAAAACTTGAGGCTGCTTTTTCTTTTACAAAACTTACACTACAGTCCTCATGTCTTCTTCTTCTTTTGCTCTAGCTTTCGATCTCGTGTTGTTGGTGTCTTCTTCCTCACAAGCTCCAGTGTTCGATCTCCAACATAATCAATTATGTATTAACAGAGTGTGTTTAGATATTATTTTCATTCAATTTCCCTTCTATTTCTCTCAAATAAAACAACTATTATTTTGTCACTTTATATCTTATCTATTTCTCTTTTTGGCTGATTAAAAAAAACTTATCTATTTTTTTTTATTTACTTATTTATACTCCCTCTATTTACTTTCTCTTTACCAAACACCAAACACAACCGTTTTTCACATAATTTTATATATTTAATTTATTACTTGCATATTATTGAGTATTCGGACTTCTAAAATAGAATATATATATATATATATATATATAATTTATGCTAATTTCCATAGTAATGAGTATAGTTATTTCAAATGTGATTAGACAAGATTAAGAGAATCTAACATAGTTAGTTAAATAAATATGTGAGTTATTATAAATTTTATAATAATATCTTCAATTTTTACAAATAAATTAAAAATGTTGTTAGAAGAGTATATGTAACATGATCACAACCAAAAATTGTTCATGTCCAGTATCAACTTCTGGTTCTGTATATACAACCACTCTATAATTCTTTCATTTCCCTCCCTTCTCATTAAGCAAATTATTTGATATACATGTGTAACCAGCTGTTTCTTATAAATTAGCGTGTTTGGACATGAAATTAGAAAATCGAAATCCATGTTCTTGACTCTTACTTTTGGTTAACGTGGTTCCAATTCCAAACTCTTTATAACCAGTTGGCAATATTTAAGTCACGTTAATGTGATGGAAACTATTGCCGTTTTAAGGCATTGCTTTGAGGTTGGAAGTTGCAAGTCAGAGAAAAGAAGTCCATTTATATAAGCAACAACCACAAGCATGTCACTTTTTCAACCACGGAAGACATTGGGCATGTTTAGATAAATTTCTTTAAAAGTACTTCTAGAAGAAGAAAATATGAATAAATAAATAAAATGAGTTTTTTCATAAGTAAAAATAAGTTCTTCATTAGTTAATTTTTAGAAGCTCACCAATATAGCTTCTGTAAAAGATGAGATGACATCTACAAATTAACTAATGGAAGACTTATTTTAGCTTATGGAAAAACTCAATTCATTTTTTTCTTTACTTTTCTCTTCTAGAAGTACTTCTAGAAAAACTAACATCCAAACATGTTCATTGTCTTTGGTGTTTCAATACTTCTCCAGTTCTCCTACATACACTCCATCCCCTCTCTTGCCAGATAGATGCACCACTTCTTCTCTCTGCATATATTATTTCACCTCAACTCATAATTTTTATAAATTACTTTTTTAAGGTTATTTTTTTTATATGTATCGAAAAGAATATCAGAATTTTTATCATAATTCACATATTCTATTCAACTAATTCTTTTGATAAGATTAATGTTATATACAATAACAAATAGTTTTAATATTTTAATTATAAAGAAAATATTAAATAAAAATAACTATGTATATTTAATGTTTAAAAAATAAACTATTCACTAATATATTTGAGATATCATACTTCATTAAAGACGGTCAATTACATTTTTCAAAAAAAATTGATTATTGGTAAAATCATTAGACACTCAAGCATTTATAGTTAACATGATAAAAAAATCCAATGTACATACAAGTAAAAGAATTTACTATGAAGATATTATTGTTTACTCGAGGGTTTAAAATTTTATTTTATAGTAAATTAGCTTTAAATATTTCACAATCCTTTATAATACATTTTTAAAAACTTTCACTGCAATGTAAAATTCACTTGAATTTTTTAATATATTTTGTATTCATAAAAAAATATTTAGAAAATCGTACGTGAAATACTACTTCAGTAATAAATTTATTTCTACAAAATAGGATAATTTTTACTGTTCCACATTAATGAAACATTTTCCTTGTTGTATCAAGATATGTCTTGTATGTCACTCAAACTTTTATTGGGCAACAACTTTGTTTGTATCCGTATGTGTTGACAAATGAATGAAAAGCCGCTACTGTAAACAAGTTGGACTAGTGTTGCATTTATATAGCTGGACTATCTTTTCATTTTTGGTTGATGGGTTAAAAGGTGTTAATTTTACGAATAAATATTTAAGTAGATATCTTTTGAAATATTTTATCAAATTGTGACCATAAACACCAGAAAACTCCAATAAAGTGTCAAGTAATATTTTAAAATTTTGATTTATCAATGTCATGTGGTGTCCATGTGGGACACTATGCTAATATTGCAGTATCTCATGTGACACTCTAGTTAAACTGATTGTCTTAGTTTGATAAAATATTTTAAAAGAACTTTATTTTAATACCTTATTTGTAAAATTATCCCTGATCAATCTGCCTTCATTTTTCAATAGGCATCTTGAGATCAAGTGAACTACAATTTCAAATTAGTCTCTATATGTTAATAAATTAAAAAGAGTCCCTCAAAATAACTTTATTTGAAAAAATAGTGTAAGAATGTTAATTTCATTGTGCAAACAAAATTTAATATTTTTATTTTAAAAAAATATAAGCATCTATTTTCTTGAAATTTTCGCTTGACAAAATTTAGTATGAATGAATGTATGATTTTTTTTCTAGAAATTTTTCTTTCAAAGATAATCTTGTTTAAAACATAATTCGATACTAAATATGGATACATTTTTTCAATGGAGATCATAACCTTATTTTGTCATTGTGAGAAATTAATTTCTTTCATTAGACTTAATTTTTCTTTATGGCAATTTCCTATGTGAGTATTGATAAATTTTAACCAATATTTGTTTTGACTAGCTTGGTTAAGTGAGATAAGTTCCAAATTTTTTATATTTTTAATAGACTAGTCTCATGTTATTTTATTAAAATATTTTCGTTAAAAGAGTTACAGTATAATATTGTAAATTAATAAAATATTTCACATAAGATACCAGTCATGAATATATTTTTGGATATGTAGATGTGTTAAAGACTTAAAAGGAAAATTTTACCACCCATACTTTATAATGTTTTAGTTGACTCAAAACAAAATTTGTTCCGATAAAAGATATACCAAGAAAATAAACAAAAATATTATTAGAATAAATATAATTGATCTTGATTTTTTAAAATAGCAAATATTTTGAATTTTTTAAAAGCAGTAAATATTTTGAAGTTGAGATAGTAATTTTTTGTTGACTAATCGTTGATAAATTTAGGATAAACTAAAAGCACAAGAGACAGAGAAACTGAGGGTTCTAATTCTGTCGCGAGAAAGGTGATGCTTATTTAAAAAGCTTCTATGGCGGCAGAGCAAACAATAAATCAATAATGGAGGCACTCAATGATTCATTCATGGAATTAATTAAGACGGTTTGGATGGTAAACAGTTTGTTAATTAGTTCCGTTAATTATGGTAAACCGAATTTATAGCCATAATGATTTGGACTTCTGCAATCTACTAAAGTTCTGTGATATAATGTTTAACGTGTAAAATAAATAAATCAGTTTTGTCACTTTTTTTTTTTTGTCTTGTGATAAATTAGAATTTTCTTATGGAATATTTTTCCTCATTTTCTTAAAGTTATCGATTATCGAAATGAAATTAACATTAAATTTATCATTTTTTACTTATTTTCAATGATTATATATTAAAATGTTTTAAACCTTGGAGCAGCCCTCAGCTTAGCTCCACCTGCTTTGACTTTGTATGCCATATTAACACCACCCTCGTTGATGTTACGTCTGTCAAATTTCAAATCAACATTCTATAAAGAATTTAACATGGTCTAGTTGTTCAGTATTTTAAGTTTTTTTTTTTTTAATGTTCAGCATTTTAAGATATAAGAAAAGAAAATTGACTTAAAAAAACCAAAGAAATTATATTTTTAAAATTAAAATACAATAGAAATTATAAATTTTCATATTAAGTTTGAAAAATTATAGTGTCAAGTTTTGTACAATATAAAAAATTAAAAAAGAGAACTTTGAAAAATTATAGTGTCAAGTTTTGTACAATAGAAATTAAAATTAAAAAAGAGAACTTTGAAAAATTATAGTGTCAAGTTTTGTACAATATAAAAAATATACTATATGTACGTACATGGTTACACTAAAAATCTAAAATATTTCTTTTTGAGATAATTATTTTAAATTATTTTCAAAAATATATAATTATACATGACTAATTAACAAATGATATAAACTATTAAAATTAAATCCTATATATAAAAATAAAAATTACTCATAACTTTATTGAAGCGTTGTAGGCATCAGGACTTTATTGTCTTTTGAATACAAATTTGAAATAACAAAAAATGTCTTTTGATATATGGTGCATTTTTAGAATACATATATTGATATATAGAAATAAAATTAAAATAAGACATAAAAATAATTATAGATAATAGTATATCTAATATTTATTCTTTTATGTTCAAATAATAAAACTATAAACACAAGATAGTACAACATGCAGAAAAATAATATAATTAACACCACCGTAACTCATCTCAAAAAGGTAAGAGCGAGACAAATGAGAGCACTGAAATTTTAAGCAACTTGCTTTTTCCTTTTTAATTATGGTTTGATCTACGGAAAACATGCATTTAGCCCCCCCGTGTTTGAATAGTTGCACACACAAAAATTCATATTTAATTTTTAAGTAGAAAATAAATAAATAAAAATGTCCATTATTAATTATATCTAGTCATATATATATATATATATATATATATATATATATATATATATATACACACACACACACATTTATAAGTTATATAACCAGTATAAATGATTTTATGGACATCACGTACCCTAGAACATGCATTTCTGGATCCAATGCATTATTCTGATCAAATTCTCAACCTGGATAGTTGTATGGCTAGTTGGATTATCATTAATTCATCGCCATCAATTAAATAGGATACAAATTAATTAATTATGAAAGTAATTGGTAAACGTCAAATAATTGTTTAATAATGAACATGAAAAGGTTAAGGGTAACTACACCCCATTTTAGATCTAGAGTGCATGAGAACAGACGGAAGGAACAGAATATATATATATATATATATATATATATATATATATATATATATATTGTTCAAAAGTTAATATGCAAATGTCACAGCATTCAACAGACTTACAGACATCTTGACTACTTATGGTAGTCTTTCTAAAACCTGACTTCATACACTTTTAACCTCATTAATGGTCTTTCAATCAGAAAATCTGGCATGTCTAATCAATTTAACCATAGGTCACTCGTATAAATATAAAGTTCGTGAATGAAGTTTTTTTAATCAGGAAAATTAATCCAATCATATTAGTTTTAGAAATCTAAAATAATAATGCTCCTCAATATTGAAAGTTTTAGAGCATAAATTTGTTGCAATAGTGAAAAACAAACAAATAGAGAAACAAGATTCATGAAGACGCCTGCAACATATATTGTTCTTAAGAAGAAAAATTGTCTCATTTTTTTGCTTTTTTTCCATTATATATTTTCTGGCCTTGTTTGCGTTTATTTTTTATTGTCTTCGTATTACTTTAAGTGTATTAAAAAGCCTTAACAAAGAGAGTGTTAATCTAGCCTATTGATATATTTGTGTTAGTTTAAGTTGTTTAAGTAAAGTTTCGGAAAAATTGTCCTTTTTAGTGATTAATTAAAATTAGTTAAAGTGGATTCTGAATAACGAAAGTCTAAATCAAATAAAAAAGAGAATATTAGTATAACATATATAGAAAGTGCACATGCACACGAGCATGAGTTAAAACTAAAATACGGCACAAATATAGAGATACGACAAATTTTTAAAATACAAAAATTAGTACACAATATAAATCTTTGATTAAAAAGAGAAATTGATATTTTAAAAAAGAGAAAAACTAATTATTATGATATTACCATCTACATTGGTATAATATATTTATAAAAAAAAGTAAAAAAAAATGTAAAATACAATTTCATGTGTTTATATATGAATATGGCACGACATGATTATTATTTTTAAGTGTCTATATTTCATGATTTGTTTGGATTATAATTTTGATATTATGATCTATATTATTGGTACAATATTTTTTTATAAAAAGGAAAAAAATGTAAAGTATAATTTCAAAGTGTTCATATATGAATATGGCACAACATGATTATTATTTTAAAGAGTCTAAATTTCTTTAAGTATAAAAAATAATTTTCATGATATGTTTGGATTTTTAAAATATATGAATAACTATTATGGGCGTACTAGAGGGAAAAGCGAATAGAATAAAATTACTTTCATTTGAAAGATTAATATAAGTCAGCGAAAGCAAACTCTACTACCCAAGCCCTTGTTTCCAAGTTGCATTTTATAAAGGAATGAAACATAATTATTGTACTTCTTAATTCTATTAATATATATATATATATATATATATATATATATATATATAATTCCCACTTTCACCCTAATTTTGAGAGCAAAAATAGGTTCTTTGAGAATTGAGAGAAATAAAACCTTCAATACCTTTTTCCTTCCTGTCTAGTTTTTAAATCCTATGGATCTAATAATTAATAAGCAAGAGTGCAGTGATATATACCACTGTTTTTTTTTTTATTGTTTATTCTTCTTAAAGCAAAATAGGTCATTCTAAATAACTTCATTTCGAATTAGTAGACCCTGGTACACAAATGGTTTAGGTGGGAAATGTTTATTGCTAATTTCAGCTTGCATTTGAATCATCTGGAGCTATATTGTTTCCTCCATTTGGTTTCACGACAAAACAGAAAAGAAAAAAAGAAGATAAATAATAGAACAGTAGCTTAAGATCATATCATATCAATATTAAAAGTTAGGTATTTGTCCACAACCGAAAGTATAGTTACACACGAAAGCACATACACTATAACTGAAAAGTCGAAATATATATATACGGTCTTAATGCCATGTACCTGTAAAGGTTCTTGATTAATCCCTCCATAATTTGTAACATAAAAACTGTAAAATGATTGACATATATATCAATTTAACAGTGCAAAAAAATAAGGACCATAAATAGGAATTAATCGATAGCTACGCTGTCATAGTTATTGAAACTTCTATTTCTAGTAGCATATACTCCTTGATCACTCTTTTAACTGTGTTAGTAAGCTAGTGATACAAGAAGCCACTACCAAGTATTCCTATCAATACCTTTTCACTGAGAAATATCAATCATATATATACGGTACGTTAATCGTCTTGTCAAAACCATCCTTCTCCAATACATATTTGCAACTTGCAAAGTACTCAGATGAAAAACACACCGCCCATCTCTGACATTTTTGACAAAATTTTCCAAACAATATATTTAAGAATAATCAATGTCATCTGCAGTAATTCTAAATACTCATTTAATGCTCTTAGATGCCCGGCCACTACCATATTTAGATCTGTCTTTCATTTCCATACAAATCTAGGTACATATATGTGACTTAAAGAGAGGAGGTAATTATAACCAAGTAAGGGAATCTTCTACTACTTAATTACTACACATACTTGCATATAGACAGTGTGCAATACACTGCAAGCTCCAGCATACGCTAATTGAAATGGGTTAAGTGCATGTTTGATTCTGGTTTATCTTGAAAAAGCAATTGTTTTTCTTTTAAAAACTCTTAGAAATAATACTAAAAATCAATAAGTTGGTGATCAAAATTAGTGATAGAAAATTAATTTTCCTTCACTAATCAATTTGAGATCAGATCACCCAATTTTAGTAACGGTTTTTTTAAAAAGCCTACATAGATTATTCCGTTACTAATTTTAATTTTTCTAGTAGTGATGAAATATAAAACCATTAGTTTTCCTAAAATAAATAAATCAAAACATGCACTAGGTTTTTGGTGAGTTCATGGCTCTTGTTTGCCAGGGAATGATGGTAGTAGGTCTTGCAACAAACCATGGTCACCAGAGAGTTGGAACTGGTGCTGCTGTTGAGGCTGTGGATGGAGATTATGGGAAAGGTTTTGGTGAAATATTGGACTTTGGTGATCATTAATTTGGCTATAACTTGGAACCAACTGAGCAAGAAAATCTTGGGGTAAGCTTGACGCCATATAAGAGGAACCAAAAAAGGAAGGTGATGACAACATGCTTGCTGCACTGCCCCTTAGTGTTGCTGGACAGTGATGGTTGTGTTGCCCTTCGTATGTTGTGATCACAATTGTTGGGTCCTGGAATGACCTCTCCACCCTCTTCTTTACACCACACTTCTGACTCGTGCATCTATAATAGCTCCTGATGCATTATAAATAAAGAGTCATGTTAATTACATTCATACGTGAAATGTGAATTGATGATAAATTATATCATTTCATGAACTAATAATTTCTTGCTACTGTTGAGTATCTATACGTGTAATATTATGATCATTTTTGGTTTTTTATTATGTGATATGTCTCCAATTTCATCATTAGAGAGTTGATAACAAAACAAGCCTTATTAATAAGTACTTAGGAATAAGCCGTTACACAACCTTAGTATGACAAGATCGAATATGAATCATTACATCGATATGACAACAAATAAATAAATAAATGGAAGACTTTGTGTGTCAATATATGATGATTTTGGCACACCCCAATATTCCACAACCCTTAATCATTTTTTTCGGTTGATACAAATACAAACCTTCATCATTTTTGCCTTGAAAGGTTAATATTGTACACGTAACTAGCTAAGAAATATTAAAATTGGAAAAAATAATTAACCTTGGGTATGGACTATTCTTGACCGCTTTCTGTCCATATTTTCTCCATCTGTATCCATCTTCAAGATGATCGATCTCACTTTTAGTCAAGAAGGCAAAACGAGGCTCTCTTGGCTTTTTCTCTTTCTTTTTGGGTTTGTTCCTGAAACGCTCCAAAACATCAGTCAAATTCATCGCAAGAATATGGCAGATAAAACTCACCAAACCAATAATACTATGTTAGGGTTAAGTGCCTTTCATTGTTCCACACTCCACCATTTTAGTCATACACACAAAACCTACACACACTGTATATAGTATAAGTGATCGAGTAGAGACAAGATTGACCAGATTCATTTCATAAAAGACACTGAAAGTCATACACAACTGAAAAGACACGAAATGATATATGGGCATACTATAATTGCATTAGTAAATACTACGAGATAGTAATTCAAAGAAGAAAATTCAAAATTCTACATACCTTCTAGAAAAGAACAGTTGTTAATTGATAAGATAATCAGATCCTATTCATGAATTGTTAAAGGAAGAAAAAGAGAAAGTCTGTGGGAGGAAAAATCTTCTTACCCTCCATTGATCTATCAGAAATCACAAAGAAAGAGGGGGCAAAAGAAGAATAATTTTAATTAAACCTACTCTTTCTTAGACTTTTCATCTCCATCAGCTTCACACCCTTTTGGCTGCTTATCTTTCTGGCTCTTGGTTGAGTCTTCTTCTATAATTGCTTCAGCTTCATTGGATGATGAAGAGACAGATGAATTAGGTGTTGATTGGTTCCCACTGACTCCCACAGAGTCTCCTCCCGCACTAGGCTTCTTGGGGTTTTCATCAATGGAGGAGATCACTTCAGAAGATGAACAAGACATGTCAAAGACTCTAGAGAGGGTGTTGTAATCCATGGAACCATGTAAGCAGTCAGTGAAAGTGGTGTGATGATGATCAGAAGAAGGGTTATTATAATGACCATCAAACCCTTGAAAGTTTTCTGAGCTGATTGGTGCTGAATTGTTGATGTTGTCCCTAAAGAATAATGGAAAGTTTGATGATGAGTGGTTGAGTTGTTGATCATGGTGGTTGTTGTAATGAAAGGGATCATAAAAACGGTCCTTCTCATTCGCCATGGAAGAGAGAAATTGAAGAGAATTGGAGAAGGAGAAGGTTGGAGGAGGAAGGGCCAGATCAAAAAATAAAAGGTAGCTTTGAGAATGATATTTCAGCTAAGACTTAAATTCGATGTGGTTGCTTGTTATGGGAAAGTGAGCTTTTGGTTTAGGACTTTGTTTTTCTTCTTGCTTTTATTCCCTTCTACTTTTGCACCCTCTCACTTTAGTGTTTGGAGCTAATTGGGGAGTGTTTCTGTATCTTAATCTTTCAAAAGTCAGTGTGTGGTTCATTTTTTTTCTAAAGAAAATCAATTTTTGTTTTTTAAAAATAAATAAAGGAACAATTGTTTATATATACCTGCTTGTGCATGTGGCGTGATTTCTTGATTTAATAGTAATACACCGTATATTCTCAAACAACATCTAATCATATTTTACATCACTTGTTTAACACACACTTTAATTAGTGTTGAAAAAAAATTCTTATATATATATATATATATATATATATATATATATTGTCTTATGAGAACGTTAAAGTTGTCGTATCGATCATGACTTTAAAGGTTTGGAGTTCAAATCTTAAAAATAGTAAGTCGCTCTATTTATTTTTATTTTGTCTGTCCATATATTATGCAATTTGACATATTTTAAAGGGTGTAAAAAAAATATAAAATAATTAACATGAGGCAAATATTGTAATCCTCAAAAAGGCAATCAATTCGAGAATTATTAGTCAGTTGGTTGAAAGATTTATTACCTATATAGTTAATAGCGACTTCTTAATTAATTAAAACACTCTATTAATTTATTTGATCGTTTTGAATCTAATCAAAAGAGAAAGAAAAATAACAAGTTGAATAATGCTTGCATGCTAAGATGTTTCTCTTTTTATATAATAAAAGATAATTGATGTTAAGGCAAGAATGCTATGTATATATATTTATTGAAGGTTTTAGCTTGCTTTGTAATGTTTTGAGAAGAAAAATTAATTTAAAACCACAACCTCAGATTTACATTTTGTGTTCATTTGAGCTCCACGTATGTGGTTTGGTTTGGTAGGATCTTATATGATAGTGTGATTGATTATCCGGGGTCCTTGGATAGCTTCTCGTATTATTACATTTCTAAATACAAAAAATTAATATGTACTATTACATAAACAAATGAATATAAATATGTATTCATATACATTATCATCAGTATCCTTGTTAAAGATATTTTTTGAGAGAGATGGGAAGTGTCATGGGGGGTCGTAGTCACGTTGTTAACAAGGGAGTGGAGTTAGTCAATAATTCCGACCATACGCATTTTGTTTTTGTAATTTTGGAGGTTTATTCTCACACGTGTCATGCGATTGGGCACCGGCATTTGACCGGAGAGTGGCACGTACGAGAGATTCCTTCGCTGATATTGTTGATTGTTCAGCTCCAACGCAAATATTCTTCGGTATTTAGAAAGTAAGAAAAATCAATATATAGTTCTATATAGATTAATTAAAATTGGTGTGGAGTAATGATGACCGGTAAAATTCTTTTTTAAAAAATTAATTATTAATGAAATTGATGGATATTCTACATCAATATCAATATCATGATAGTAAAATATATATTAATTAAATACATTAATTCATTTAGATATAATGATATTAAAAAATAACATATAAATAGTATAAATTTAATAATGCGGATTTGTATTCTTTCTATAACAACATAGAAGGAAAAATAAAAACTTATGCTGTTCCTCATCACGCCTATGTCTATGACTTTATATGGCTAAATATGTGTTGCTGAGTGGGTTTTCACCTCACATTCCCTTTTTCCCTTTCTTGCTGCCCGAAGTTTGTGGCACGCATCTGGTTCCCTTTCCCTCCCTTATGCCTTATCATATGCTCGTTACACTATCACACTATCACACTATCACATTCACGTCAAATCAATAGAGGAAAATTAGATGGTCAAAATGTGATGTATCCAACGTACTCCAACCCCATTCCCCCACTCTTCTGTATTAATAATAAACTTCTCACTTGTCTCGTATAGTTGAATACACTGTTTTTAATTAACTATTTATGTTTATGTATGTGCAATGTGACTTTTTATATACATGAAGAATATCAATCTGTGTGTAAGCATTAGTTGTTTATGTATGAACTTTAGACTTTAGCTCCATAAAGTTTCGATCCTATTTAAATTCATTAGATGTACAAGTCAAAAAATTCAATCTAAAGAATAGAGGTAAAGAGGAGATCAATCTGCTAATTAATGAATTATTGATTAACTTCAGGCGTCTCATAAGACGAATCAAAGCCTACCATTTTTCGAATTAATTAGACCCTTATTATGCTATTTAGGTCTTTATATTTTGTTATTCATTCACACTCTTCCATGATATATATATTGCCCCCCTTCAAGTGTCTCCTAACCGGAATTTACGATGGAAAAGAAATCTAGCATCGAATCATTTCTAGGGTATATGATAAAAAGTAGAAAACGCCTTTAATTTAATTTTGGTCTGATATCTTTTGTACATGCATGGCTACTGTACTCCTCCTTTTATTTTCTTTTTCAATTCACATTAGAAATTAAAGACTTTTTTTCCATATCATTAGTGTAGACTAGAACAAGGAGACTCTAAAATAGCATTTTTTGAGATAATAATATATTGACAATCTGTCAGACTGTCACCATATATATAAGATATAGACTGTAAAGTTTATTATCAAAGCCTATATTCTCCCAAGAAAAATTATCAAGCCTATGTTGGTGCAATTCTTATTCTGTCTTGTCTTTATAAAGAAGGAGGCAGTGTAATGACTATGATGTGAAAATGACTTTTTATTTTTTATTTTTTTAGGATGAGTTCTTATGTAAAGTAAAATTGTGTTTTATTAATTTGTTCGTTATGAATCGAATCCGTAAACAGTCTCTTTGCATATCCAACACATAGTCTATAATCTCCGGACAATAAGTTACATCAGTAGCAAAATATAATCGAAAAGAAAATAATTAACATAACAAAGTTCTAACTTTTTAGAGGTAAAGTCAAATTCAATCGTTGAATATAATTTAACTTTCTGACATCCATTCTTTCATATGTATAGTAACGCTGAAAACAAAAACCTGGATTGAATCCTGGGATGTTCACTGATGAACAGACCCTCAACCTAAAGCTAAAGCTGTTTGTTAAAACATGAGAGTTGAGAGCTCTTTTTAATTGAAAAGATCCCCTTTTGGAGACAAACTGGTGAATAATAT
Organism: Glycine tomentella; assembly: GCA_007407185.1. Classification (NCBI taxonomy): domain Eukaryota; kingdom Viridiplantae; phylum Streptophyta; class Magnoliopsida; order Fabales; family Fabaceae; genus Glycine; species Glycine tomentella. Next base: position 1,166,549 of record PYAF01005855.1, on the reverse strand, counting down.
GTCTGCTCCTTCTCAAAGTAAGACCTCAGCTCTCATTCCCAATTTCAATCACAGTTAATTCTGAGAAGAAGTTGGTAAACCAAAGACTTTTCTTCTGTTTGGTGGATGCAAACCCAACAATCAGAGCACCGCCCATTCAACAATCATAACTCATCCTCAATGGCCCCACCAAACCAAGCTGAAAGGAACGTTGATAAAACAAGGATCGATCATTATTCTTTTCATTGTTTCAGAGGATTGTTAAGTAATTAGGATTCATGTATTTATTTATTAATTTTATATGTTACTAGTATATTAAAATGTGTCACGCCTGATATAGATTTTATATTTTGGCTAGTCAACGTATTAGAGTCATATTACATAAGGTTCATGACAATTAAAAATGAAAAAAACATATACAGTTCATGATGTTAATATTTTCGTGGTGTCCAATATACTTGTTTTAAAAATATTTGACGTGGGAGTTTCAAATATTTATATTTAGCTTGTTGATTTCATTTCTCGTCGATCAAGTTTTATAGATTTTTATATTAATTGAACAAAAAATATAAATGATGAAGTATTTTTAAAGCATAAAATAGTTAGCGAGAATTTTATTTACGTGATAGCATAGTCTCGATCTAGAGTATGATGATCTCGTAATATATAGTAATTTATAATTATATCATTAATAAGAAGAGTCGGAATTTTATGAATAATCAATAAATATATTTTTATTAGTCAAGTATATATTAAGTATTTTTGGTACAAAGTCAAATATAAAGTATTCATATATATTAGAGATAAAGAAAAGAAAAGAAAACACTAAAATTTAGAGGTCGATCGTAGCATCATTGCATTGCCTTTCCCATGGGCGGATCCAAAAAAAAAAAGTAAGGGGACACTAGTAGTGGGGGTTCGGGGGCAGCACCCCCAAAAAAATTTTTTGTAAAGAAAATTAAAGGAACAAATCATTATAACAAAAGTATGAAAAAATGTACAATTCAAAAGAGATAAAATTGACAAAATTAATTATATGCTGGTGCTTAAAAATAATAAGAATGTGACCACTATATTCATAAAAATTATAAATATACATACTCACTCTCATTCCTTTTTTATTTTTTATCTTTTTTATTATTTTTTTAATTTCAATTTTTCCTCTCATACAAATATTTAAATTATTTTTTTTATTTTACTTTATTTTATTATTATAAAAAAATTATTTATTCTTGAAAATTTAAGGAGAGACATCTCCCCTCCCAACTTAACTCATGCATCCGCCCATGACCTTTCCCTTGACTTGACTCCGCCTGACCACGAATCACAGGATTTTATTACAAGCTGGAATTTTTAGTTTAACTACCTGAGTTAATTAAGCTCAAATAAAAATACTAGATTAAATTTTTTACAACATATAATTTTAAATTATCAATAAATTATATTATGTTCACTTATGTAAAAAAATTATTATTTTTAATTAAAGTGAGTTTTTTTATTATGATTCTTTATTTATATATGGCTTATTTAAATAATCTTACATTATAACAAAGTTAATTTTCTTTAATATATATGTTGTGTTGACCAAAAAAATCAAAAGAAACGGATGGCAAGCAAGATTTCCTGGGTTCATCATTATCCTTCTTTCTTTGACAACGGAAAACTCTTTACGAGGAGCATGAAATTGTTGACATATTTGAGTGCTTTTATGTTGGAATAGACTTGGTAACTTCAACCCGACTCACCCCCCCGTACAATGTTAATTTCAATGCTAAAAGAAAAAAATTTCAGATCGAGAATGTGATTCTCTTCTCTGTATCTATATTTATAATCTGAGTTTTCGATGAAAAATGCAAAACATTCATGTCAACAAGAAGGTATAAGGTATTTTTTTAAAATAAAGTTATTTATCGTAATCAGGATCATGATGGAGGCGAATAAAACTTTAAAGGGAGATAATAACAAATGAGACTTATCACCAAAATTTATTTAATTTAGAAATAACATTGATGAAACCCCTTTTAAAAGAAAAAAAAAAATGTCTTCAGAATTGAAGTTTGGATTTAGGAGCCAAATACATAAGTAAAGTGACAATATCCTATGATGTACGTTTTAAAAGAATAGTTACTCTTAACTTAACTGAATGTGTAAAATTATTATGATTTTATTTTACTTCTATGTTTTTGTTTGTGAAAAGAATAAAGAAGAAAGTTTATCTATTTATTTAAGAAAACAGATGTATAATGCTAGTTTAGAATCTTGTATGATTTTTATTTCTTTAAAAAAAATTGTTTTGAATATAATATGTTTAACTTTGAAAAAATTTGAGCTTAGCAAAGGGTATTACTACTCTTACGTTTGTAATTAAAAAATTATATAATTAAGTTACCTAGTTTTTCTTCTTATTCAAGATTGTGGTTTGATTGTTTCAATGTTATTTTATCTTGAATCTAGAGTAAAAAAAATTGGACTAGCTTGGCCAAAAGGCCCTAACTCTAAAAGTTTAATATTTATATATATATATATATATATATATATATATATATATATATAATATGATAAATAATTAGGTGGATTGAATATGAATTACATTGAATTCTCAAAATCAAAATTTGAGATCCTACCGAAAGTAATCAAATTTGTATTTTTAATTTAATTTAAACTAGTGATCTCAACCAATCAATTTTTTTTAGTTTGAATTGATTTGGGTTCATCGAGTTATTAGATTAATTTGAGTTTGTGGTCACTTCTACTTCTAAATACAAAGTCTCGTGTATGAAGTTTTCGTAAAATCATATGTCAATTGTATTTAAAGCTTGACCTTTATCTTATCTCATCGTGTCTTCCTTGATGGCAACCACCCTTCTCCTTTCTTTTACCAAGTTCATTTTTTCTCTCTCTCTCAAGAGCTAGTCATTAAGGATGTACACACACATATATTATCATTGTAGAAGGACTTTCATTTGTTGCGGATTGAGGGGCGATATGTCCTGAGGACATGATGAAATTGCTCTGCCCAGCTTCTTATAGGTCACACTAATGTTCTTTGCACGATTAAGGGAAAGTAATCACACGCCTTACAACCTCGTAGGAGTACGTTGGTCTTCCGTGAGTTTGTGGTGTTTTGAATGTCACCTACAATTATTCTAACACTCAAGTTAGTGTGGGTTAGAATCAAGAGACGAGAGATCAGCTGATAACTTACTTTGCATAGGTATTTGTAGTATTTTTAAACTTATCACTAGTGATAAAATTGGTTAATAGTGATAATGACAATGATTCAAAGATTCTCCTAGAGACATCTGTAGTTAATTAGTTATGTGTATTGGTGTAGTGTTGTTACCCTACATGTGCAAGTTTTTATGTTGTGTGATTGAGCTCTATTGATAAATGATTTCGCTTAACGTGCCACTATAAACATGGACTGAGTCCAAAATATGAATAAATGAAAATAAAACTATGTAATAATTTATTATATAGTTATTAACTTTCTTCTGATAGTTGATTAATAACATATCATTCATAAAAAATTTAGATAGTAACAACAAATGTTATATAAAATTTTCCATGAATCCTATTTTTAATAATTTAAATAAAAGTTATTTAGTTCAGAACAAAAGATTATCCATATAATCGTTATCCAAGGGAAGTGATTAAGAAATATGTAAATATAATTTAGAATTAAAAATCACATTAAAAGTGCATTTATAACATTTAATGTTATATTCTTATTTCATTTTTACACAGGACAATGGTTAATAAGATCGTGATAAGAAAAAAAGAAAGCATTTTGTTTAAAATATTATTTACATATATTTTTTTAGGTTAAATTAGTTTTTTATATTCAATTTTGTCATCTAATTTTTATTTTATTAAAT
>PYAF01005855.1:1132490-1152033 GCA_007407185.1 Glycine tomentella | reverse complement strand
TAAAAAAAACCAAAAAAATAAAAACCAAAAAATATAAAAACAAAATGTACATTGTAAATATATTTAAGACTTTTGAATGAATTTTAAAAAAAAAATCAAATGCGAAAATAAAAAAAAAATACTGAAGTCATAAATAAAGTTACGACTTCCATTAAAAATAAAACAAAGTAATTTTTAAAAAATATACTCCCAAGATGGTAATTAATTTTTTTTTTACCCCTGAATTGTCAAAAAGCCAAAAAAACCACTTATGACTATCATATAGCATGAATTTCCACTTCACATGGCAGATGGCGACTTGCATCATGCCACACGGTATGTTTCTCTTTAGCATATATGCATATCATTGCTGACTATGAAAAGGAATAGCCAACTGTAAACAGTAGTTGTTGAAGCCCCAGTTGCAACAATCAGACAACCCAAATAGACCTAAATCATATCTTGAACTTCATACATTTGATCTTAATGTGTTATCCACCAGATTCCTTTATCATGTTCCGTAAAATTCTGACAACAAGGAGATAAAGCAATTTCATATATTCTCCCAAATTTTGTACATACTCTTTTACTCGAATATTCATTACAAAAAAAAATTTATCCATTCTGTGTGTAATTTAATCATATATAACTACCAATAGAGCCTAGAAATAGTATACCTATGCATATATGTTTGTATTTATGAGATAGTATCCACATAGCAGATTTAATTTGAAGAATCGCAATTCGTGTACACTTTACCTTGATAAAAAAAAAAAAAAAAAAAGCAGCAGCATTGTCTAATAAACACACCCTCTTAGCAATTTTGATATTCATAGTTCAGGTGTGAATTTAATTACACCATCTCCAACAGATTCAATCAAGATTATGTTTATCTTATATTTGGAGGTTATATATAGAATTACCAGTGGAAGAAAAAAAAATATAAATTAAAGGGAAAACAGTAATTATCAACAGCAAAACCAATAAAAAATCTAATATGGTAACAAGATGTAAATAGTATTGACCTATCATCCCATCGCGCAAGTTGGCTAGCAAGGTGTGCTACAACCTCATGAATGCTGCATGGATTTTTAGCACCTCCTGCAGCCAGCAGTTCCTGTATAACATAGTTGAAGGCAACTAAGGACAAAAATAATGAAAGAATTATGCTTCTGGCAGATAATTCTTTGATTAAGTATTTCGATCCTCTAGAATTACTATCAGAACTGCATACATCCCATTCATTCAATTTATTTAATTATATAATAAATTAACATCTTGCAATTAAATTTAATAAACTTCAATGGTTAGATTAGATCCACAACAGCAGAGGATCCATATCTGTCTGCGATGAATGAGGGAGCAAAAAGACTAACTGACCTGAACTTCTAAAATACCTAACACATTGATATTTGAAGCAGAGCCCTTAACATGCAAAGCAGTCACCAAAAAGTTTTGTGCCTGCCATGCCCGTAAGACAACCGGAATGTCATCTTCCTCAGCAAATGGATCACCAGCAGACTGCCCTAGAAGTTCAAATAATAATCCTCCAGCAACTCGAACTGGAACCTATCAAAATCAACTCTAATAATTAAACGCTTATTTTATAAAACCAAAATGACTTTTCACCTATACATTGAGTCATTGATTTTTCTGAAAGAAGCACAACAACCAATAAGACATTTTCTAAAGACACCCCATTTGCATAATGGTAACAGCAAATTGAATTTTTTAAAAATAAAAAAAAAAATTAGCAAATTTGACTAAGTCTCAAACATCACTAGCTTATTCAATTACCTCGTACAGAAGGTGTTTCATTCTATCACTTATTAATCTACTTTCTTCTTGCAAAGCGATGCTGATGGCAGGATGCAACCAGCGAGAACTACCAAACCAGGCAGTAACAAAAGGATCAGCAGCATCCAAATGACACCACCACGTGGGCCCCACCGGCCGTTCCCAGTAAGGACTCGCTACATCTGCAACAGGAACATCACTCTCATCATCCGTGAAATTAAACGGCTGTGCATCACCACCATGCACTGCCTGAACAAGTTCAGAAATTCTATCCCAACCAATTGGACTCCAGTATCTCCTTGGAAGATCCTCTCCATGTGACACTGATTGGTAAATCTGGTCACCAAAATCATCTCCATGTGGATGTGATTCATTCAAACTGTTTCCAATTCTCCCTAAGCAATAATCACTCTGATTGCCCTGAAACCCCTTCTTCTTGGTAGGTCCCTTTCCCCTCATGAATTCAAAAGCACAAATAAGTCCATTAGTCCAAAGTTCCCCACCCTGCTGCATGTTATTGTTACTATCTCTGGTGGAAGAATAGGTTTTGTGATTCCCCTGCTTCTTCATTTCATTGGTAAATGAAGCTGAATAATCTTCATTCATAGCTTGCATGTTGCTCTCAAGAAGAGGAACTAGAGCCTCCACAACCATTGACGAGAGAGTCAAATGCTAATTAAAATCAAAGCATCGTCATTTCAAGAAATGAACAATTAATGTCCACTTGATCACGATGATGATTCACAACATAAAACCTCAGAAACTAGACAAATTGAATCAATATATCAATCACAAGGTTCCTAACTTACTATTACCTTGCCATAAGCATTAATGCAATGTATACAAATAGAAGTATTAGTATTATTATGATGATGATGATTTCAATTTGGATGCAATCATGCAAAGCACAAAAATAAAAACCACAAACTGTTGAATAAAATTGAAATGGAGAGGGAATTGAGAAAAAAGGGGCATACTGGAACCAAAGAGAAGAGAAGCTAGGCATTTTATTTATAGGAGAAGAAGACGAGGAGAACCGCTATGATGGTCATGGTCACACTCACACTCACGGTCACCAACTCAACCTATTTGCATGTAACGCAAACGTGTCATTATTATACGAAAAATAATTTTGTTATAGAGAGAGAGAGAGAGAGAGAATAATTTTGAAAAATAATAAATTATATTGTTAATTAAAATATTAAAAATTAAATAATTACATATTCAAATATTTTTAAAGAAAATTATTTGAATAATAATTATAATTTTAAAAACTTATATAATTTGTTTATAATTTGAAGAATATTACACAAATAAAATATAATTTTCTATAATTTAGTTATAATTTTTTAATAATTTCAAACGAACTATTTAGTTAATAAGCTGAAAATAAATTCTAGTAATTAATTAGTAGAGATTGTCAAGATTTACAATAGTGATTGTGATTGATTTTATTTATTTATTTTACTAAAATGATTACGGTGGATAGAGATAAGAATTTATTTATCTTTAATTTGATGTTTTATTTCGGTACTTGTACTACTATTTTTTGTTAGCTATGGTGAGTTAGGTTGGAAAGTGAAATAATGTAAATATAGTAACTAAAATAATTAAATAACTTAATAATTCAAAAAATAACTGGTATAATTAATTTAAAATAGTGGTTTTAAAAGCAAACTACGTACAACAATTTGGTGGAAAAAGCCTTTTTATGATTCGTTGTGAATAATATTTTAGGTTTAACTTCAAATGGTAAGGAATACGATCTTTGGTCAAGTAGAGAAGGCAAGACTGAGAGTGAATGGTGTTGTGCAGAATTAAAGGATCACATTACGTGCAACTTCTAATGGTAATCCTATTTTATTGCGTAATAGTTAATATATTCCCTTTCTATTTAATGTTGCATGTATTTGACTTAGGTTTCACTGTTGCTTTATCTTTCAATATTGTCAAATATTTGAAGTTTATGTCATAACCTGGAGAAGCCACTGTTATGGGGGAACATACAAATAGGTGAGTTTTTCAAGCAATCTGGTGTCACGTGATACCAGTTTATTCCATGAGATAGTTTGTTTGTTGTTTGCTTTATATAAAATTTAAGAATGTTTTGGCAAAAGAATTATGTTTTTTAATTAATTTTGATCATGCCATGTCATATACATGTGATCCTTCTTCAACAATTTAATTTATTCTCAAGTAAACCCTTAAAATAGTTTAAAACTGTATAACAATTTAGTCATTAATTCCCCTAAAAATAAGTCATTAATTAAAATTTTAAAAGTAATTCATTAACTGTCCTTCTCAATTTTATAAAAAGTCATTATCTTTCATGCATTAGTTGTGATATCAAAATGAAACTAGGGAGGAATTTTGCAAAACATCTTCAACATGCATTAACATTAATTTATATAACTCAAATTAATTATCCCTTAACATTGTTAGTTATAGACTAAAAATTGAGAATTTTCTCGATAAATATTATATTATATTTAATTTTATTATTTTATTGATAAATATTAATTTTTATTTGTTAATTTTTATTGTTCAAAATAATCAAATTCACTTTCTCTCCTTTCTTTTCTTTTTACATTCATTCTCAGTGTCAAATCAATCTTATAATCTCTGTTTACTAATTTATATGATGTGAGAAAAATAAAATATTATATGATGACACGCATCTGAGATAACACTGTCATTTGAAAATTGCAATATGGAATTATTTGTCTGTAAAATTGATACAGTGATTCCATATCAGCATTTGCTCAAGTTTCTGCATCTGGAATCTCAGCAAGATCAGGCCAATATTTTCCATGTCAAAGTCATTCTGAACACCCGATTACTGGCAATTCACAAACATCAAACATGACTGCATCATCATCAATGGCTGCAACATTTGATTTTCATACAGAAATAGTTGATGACCTACTTTCATCTCTTCAAGAGCATGAAGAGCACTCAACACCATCTGCCCAAGACCCTATTGTTGTGCAGTCCTCAAAGCACTACTACTTTCAACAATTTATAAGACTACCCCAAGGTCTTCAAATAACAATCATGAATCTGCAGCAAGCATTATCTGGTAGGACTGTATATGGAATACACCAATCTTGGACTCAATTTCTTCCCATGCATAGATATTAATGCCTCTATAGGACATCTTCATGCATTTGGTTCTCAAAGTCTTTTCTCTCTCATCCATAATTAATCTTGTAACTTTTCTGTCCAGTAATCCATGTATTATATTCCTTCAAGTGATGACTTCAATAAGACATAATAAGCTCTACTTTAATGGTTTAAGCGTTGTATTATTTCATGATTCTGCTCTACTAACTGGACCTTATTGTCATTATCAGCAAGGTATGTTTCCTCTACATTCTCATCAGTTTTTGGCTCCCTTACCGTATACACATGTACAGTCTCACATTCTGACTTCTTCTCCACCAGCAAGTCCTATACATAGAGTCTATTTGCATAAAAGTCACAGGTGTTTTTTAAAATTTTTCTATTGAAAATAGAGTTTTTTCTACTAAAAAAACTCTTAAAAACACTTCTATCGTTATATCAAAACAGTCTCGATTCTGACTAATCCACATTATACAAGTCTTGTACCTTAGAACTAGGACAGCAAGGAGATTTTCAATATTTCTCATCCAACAGAATACATCGAAATGGCCAACAAACCACCACTGACAGCTGCTTACTTTCTACTACGTATTATCTTTTTCTATATTTCTTTCATTTTTTTAGTTTGTTGACAATTGCTCATGTAGCCAAAGTTGTTAGTATTAGTTGTAGAGCTAGCCTAACTATTTAAAATATGTTTAAATACATTTAGCTTGAAAATGTATAATTTAGTTTTTAAGAACTTAATAATTATAAGAATGGTCTCTTATTAATATTTAATTAATGACATATTTTAAAAAATTTATGGTTTTCAATTTTCAAATATGATTTTGAAATTTTTTTTACTTATTCAATACGTAAAATGTCTTATTAAATTCATCTATAAAATTATTAGAAACAATTAAGTTTGAATAAAAAAACATAAAAAAATAACAAATAAATCTCGTTATTAGCCATAAAAAACTAAAATCTAATAGTTATATTTTTTTATTGTTCATAAAACTTATTTTTCATGTAATTTTCATTGATTTTAATTCTCTATTTTTTTATAGGTTGCAACCCATAAAAAGTTCAATTTTGTTGACACTAAAAAAACAATTTTGATGCAATGTTAGGATCCAACACTAATCAGGTGTCTTAGACACTAGATTAAAAATATATGGGAAGACCTAGCAATTAGATGCTAGTATAGCATCTCAAATGTTGAATACACAGTAAAAATCGTGTGGCCTAACATATATAACATTCAACGTGGATTCCTTTCTAGCATCTCTAAGGGAGACCTTCCAATGGAAATCAGCCAACGTGGATTCTTTGAAATACTTTTACTTAAATTTAATTAATTAATTTTAATTAAAAATTTGGCTTGCATTTTAGAACTACAATTTAGATATATCAAATTGATTAGATTTATTTTCTTATAAGATTATTGTCACCTTATTAAAATTGATTTTAAATGTAATTTTTGTATATCATATTCAATTAATATACACAAAGATATTGTTTCAAATGATTTATTTCCATAATTCCTTTTTCAAATTTAATAATCTTATATCTTTAATTTATTTACTATATAATAATAAAGTACCTATTTTAATACTAAAGGCACTTTTAATGTTTTTTTTTTCTTCATACGTGTAAATTTATCATATTTACTAACAAGTTTAAATTCCTTATACTTTGGAAATATTTGTGCAATGCACCAATAACTTGTTTAGTTTGCTTAGACTACATTTGTAGCTAAACAGGGTAGATGAACAAAATAAGACGTGGACCACAGGAGCATTTCGGTAAACAATATGACCATTGATCATTGACCATTGGTTCAGTTGCTGAAAAACAGTTAACAAACAATAACAAGGTAAGACTGTGGAATACAAGAATAGACTTGGATCATGTGTATGTTTGGGTGGTGAAGAGAGTTTGTTAGAAATAGTGTAAAACAAAAGGCTTCAGACCATGTCGGGAATGCCAACAAAGGTCAGTACAGTTGGTAAGGACTGAGTTCATATTCCATTAGGATATGTAAGTTCATTCTATTGTTGATGTGAGAACTTTTATCTGTGTGAGTGTTTTTTGAGTCTCGAAACCTACCCTGGTCTTTATGAAAGCCAGTAGTTTGCATGATTCACCACCTCTTTACCTCCATCCGGTTCCTCAACCTGCATTCTCCAGCGACGTTCTTTAAATCTCAGGACTCAGCAGACACGGAACAAGACCTCGAGCAGAAAGGAGAGTTTCAAGATTTGTCATCCAACAGAGGCCAGGAAGAACTTGATTGCCTTGGGAGACATTCTTCTCGGTCACCCTTCCTCTTTGTCCCCTCATGAATACAAAAGCACAAATAAGTCCATTAATCCAAAGTTCCCTAGTGGAAGAATGAGTTTTGTGATTCCCTAGTGGAAGAATGGTAGAGTGCAAGAACTTGAGCATCAAAACTGGTCAAGAAATCACTAGCAGTTTACTTCTAGTTTCTACATCTCACTCTTCTTTCATTTTTTATAATTAGTTGCCAGTTGCTTATGTGGCAAAAGCTGTTTGTAGTGTTAGTTGCAGAGCTAACAGAATAATTGCAGTGTTACTGGGCACAACAGAATTACACACTCAATGTTCACTTAAAATTCCCTCTCTTTCCCTCTCTCTGGCTCTTCTTTCTCCGCACTAACTTGATTTCTTTTTTGTCACGAGGGAGTGAAATAGAGTATTTTTTATCATTCATATGTGGGTGAGCGTTCAATTGTTAATGCATCAGACAGAACTGAACACGCATATCATGCTAGGAACATAGGGACATGCAATTCTATATTATTATAATGTGAGAAAGGAAGTGTAGGCGGCTAAGATTGTGATGTAAAGCGTAATAATTATATGCCATGAGATATCTGTTTTTGAGAAGACAATTGACATGAGCCAAGTTAGTCAGAGTTAGGCAGAGAAATGCAAAAAACAATAATTTGTGATTGGTTGGTATTACTTAACTCCATCCTACAAAACAATCATTCTTTTGGGTCCTATAAAATTTATTATCATAATTCAACTACTTAAGCTTTTCTATGAAGAAGAAGAGAGCGATTGGTTCTTTGTTACTGCACATTTTCTTCAAAGTGTCTTATGTTTGGTGAAATGGATAGAAAACAAGAACAAGACAAGGGAAACTCTAACATGTCTGGCACTGATGTAGCTCTAATATCTCCCAAAGTCCCAAAAGCAGTTTCACCAGTTTCTTCTACAGCAGAAGGGGACACCTTAAGGCGACCACGTGGCCGGCCGGCCGGCTCCAAAAACAAACCAAAGCCACCAATAATTGTCACCAGAGATAGTGCTAATGCACTGAAGGCTCATGCCATGGAAGTGAGCTCTGGTTGTGATGTGAATGAAAGTTTGTCTAACTTTGCAAGGAGAAAGCAACGTGGCCTTTACATACTCAATGGAACAGGCTGTGTAACAAATGTAACGTTGCGCCAGCCAGGCTCATCTGGTGCCATTGTGACACTTCACGGTCGATTCGAGATTCTTTCACTGCTGGGGTCAATCCTTCCCCCACCAGCCCCTCCAGGGATCACAGGCCTCACAATTTACTTGGCAGGTGCTCAAGGGCAAGTTGTGGGGGGTGCTGTGGTTGGTGCTTTGATTGCTTCAGGCCCTCTTGTAATCATGGCTGCATCATTCATGCATGCTACTTTCGATCGCCTTCCATTGGAAGATGATGAACTTGCTGCTGCAATGCAGAATCAGCATTACCAAAATGGACGCACCCACCATCTTGATATTTCTGACTTGTATGCAATGCCACAGAACCTGCTCATGAATGGTACAATGCCCCCAGAGATATACTCTTGGGCACCGGGGCGGAACTTGTCAAAAACCTGAAACTTAGCATACTATTTGTTAGTTGTTGTCTCACATCCACAAAATGCACTGCAGTGTAGCTATCAGGGGTCTTCCAAGGTTGAGATAGCAAAACAAGATGATATGCTTATCCTGATGTATTAAGAATTATTTTAGCAAATTAATAGGTGTAATGATTTTCAATACAATAAGATCAACTTTTCAGAGTTAATATTGCATATTGCAGCATTTGGTGTTAGAACTTCGAAGCAAAACATGCATGAAGCACAGAAGTTAAGATTAGTAAGTCTAGCAATGTTTGAGCTACTTTCACTAACAAAAAAGCATACTTAATTTTTGGAGGCCTAAAGCAAAGGTTTGAGTCACCTTATGCTTGGGTTAGCCCTGCAGACAGACCTAGATTCAAATTAATACAAGATTTAACAGATACCACATTTTCTAATTAAATTACCAATATGACTGGAATAATTTGGGAAGACATAATATAACAATAATGAAATGGATTTTTGCATATTTGAATTTCATGTCATTGCCCTATGCCCCTATCTTTCTCTTTTTACTTTAGGCACTTTTCCCCCCTAATCACACTATAAATCCCAGTTTATGTACAAGCAAATTGGATATTCGGTTCGATTATGAGATCCTCATATATTGTAACTGTTCTATGTATTAAAGCTACTTCCTTACATACAGATTGATTTTTAAATTTCACAATTTCATCACTTCACTTCGGAGACAATCAATCTTGAAGTGCAAAACTGGAGTCATTCAGTAAAGAGTAAATCTCTCGAGCTTTAGGATGTATCCTCCCCCCTGCCAAGAACTCATGAACCTCTCCATATAGTTCTATTGAACTGCATCCTGGTTCCTTCTCTGCCAATCTTTCTCTCATCAAGATTCTGTGCTCCATTGCCTCTTCAAATTGGTTGGAAGCAGCCTGAACATTAGACATAAGTAAATAACCACTGGCATCACTCGGATTCAACTCACAAACTCTTTGTGCAGCTCGTTTCGCAATTTCTACATTCCCATGCTTCCTACAAGACGAGAGCAAAGCTCCCCATATAATAAAATCTGCCCTCATAGGCATACCATTTATAAGTTCTTCTGCCTCTTCTAGGAGCCCAGCTTGACCTAGCACTTCAACCATGCAAGTGTAGTGTTTTATCGATGGCTCGATCTCATACTTTTCCATCATCAGTGCAAAATAGTCCCTTGCTTTTTCTACTGCTCCTATATATTTACAAGCAGTTAAAACACCAATGAAACTTACATGGTCTGGCTTTAAATCTGTGGCTTCAAGCTTTGAGAAGTACTCGATTGCTTTTCTCTCATAGCCATTCATGGCAAGTCCTATTATAATAGAATTCCAACATGATAATCCTCTTGTTGTGGGTGATGCCTCAAACACTTCAATAGCCTTTACAATAGCTCCACACTTGCAGTACATGTCAATAATTGCTGTGAGAACAATGACATTCAACTCAAAATGACCCCTTTTTACATAATCATGAACCCACTCCCCATGTTGAAGTGCTCCTAAGTGAGCACAAGCACTTAACAAACTCACCATTGTAAATTCACTAGGCTGAACCCTTTCTCTCTGCATCTTGCGGAAAAGCTCCAATGCCTCCATGAGCCTCTTATTCCTAACATATCCACTAATCATAGAATTCCAAGTAACTTTAGTTCTTGTAGGCATGTTATCAAACAACCTCCTAGATTTATCAACCTCCCCACACTTAGCAAGCCCCATAATCATAGAATTGCAAGCCACCACATCAAGTTCCACAAGTTCATCAAACAGTCTCCTAGCCTCACTCAATAACCCACTATTAGCATACATGTAAATGATAGTATTTTGAATAAACTGATCTTTTTCAAGACCCAACTTAACAACCCTCCCATGAAGCTGAGCTCCATGATAGCCAGAACCCAATTGAGCATAAGCCTTGAAAACAGAAGGGTAAGTCAAGCGTTGTGGCTGAACTTCAGAAAACAACATATCAACAAAAAGAGATATTGCAAAGTGTGGAGTTGAGCTCCGAGAGAAGCCTCTTATGATGGTGTTCCAGCAATAAAGATTTGGGGTTGGAATGGTGGTGAAGAGCAAGTAGGCATAGTTGATGTCACCGGATGGAGAGGCGCAGAAAGTGAGGACGCGGCTAGCAGCGACGGTGTGATGAGCAAGGCCGGTTTTGATGATGTGGGCGTGGATCTTTTGGAGGTCTTTCATGTTGCTGCATTGGGTTTGGAGCATGGTGAGGCATGGTTGGTCGGAGATGAACTTTGATATGGAGGGTGATGATGATGGAGGAACTGCAGAACAAAGACTTGACATTGTGGTTGTGTGTGGTCGGGACGGAGGAAAGAGAGAAGCAGTTGATGAGGAATCTACTAGAGTTACGTACTAATTGTGTTTATCCACGCATCCATGAATTTTTTTTTTTTTTTGTTACACTTGATATCATTCATGGTATTAAAAAAAATTAATTTATCATTTTTAATTTTAAAAAATTAATTATATTCTTTTATTTATAAGATTCTAATTCAAACTTATTTTAAAAAAAATAAATTTAATATCACTCCATCAATAATTTATTTAATATTTCCACATCTATGCATGATGAGTGGACTCTACACTTTCCTTTTAAGCTGGAAACTCATAAATAACTACATATAAATCTGCAAGCTGTGGGACATGGGATGGGACTACCAAATATCTGAGGGAAAAAATTATCCCCTGTTTATGAAAAAGAAAAATTTATAAAATATTTTTATTTAAGTGAATTTTTAAAAAAATTAAGTAATCAATACATGATTGCAAAAATATGAATGTTTTAATATTCAATAGTTTATAGCCAAAAAAGAAAGAAAAAAATATTTAACAAATTTATTTGTCCAAAAAAAGTGAAATAATACAGAAGATATTTTAAAATTATAAGATTATTTGTGTTTTACTTTAAAAGAATGTCTTTATCTGTTTTTTCTTTATTTTTATTTTTTAATATTTTCACAACATTCACTTTAATAATATTTTCCTATTCAATAAGTATAACTTAATTAACAACATACTGAATTTTTTGTGAAAAAAAAAAACTGATTTGATTTGCATAGAATAAAAAGGACTAGCAATTGATCCTCAAAGTCTAATATATATGTCACCTTTTTTTACAAGCGTCTAATATGTCACCTACTATCTTTCGTTTAACACTTTCTAACATACCAAGTATTCTTAAAATAAAAAAAAAAAAAAAATGTAACCTTCGATCAAACCCACCCCGAAAATACTATAATATATATATTAATAGGTTAGAATAAGGATTGGATGGTTATCATTGTAAATGAATTCTACATTATCATTTAATCATTAATATTTTTAATTAAAAGACCGTTCAAATCTAAGATTGGTGTTAATCA
Source organism: Glycine tomentella (assembly GCA_007407185.1). Lineage (NCBI taxonomy): Eukaryota > Viridiplantae > Streptophyta > Magnoliopsida > Fabales > Fabaceae > Glycine > Glycine tomentella. The sequence continues at coordinate 1,139,865 of PYAF01005855.1, read as the reverse complement.
AATAAAAAAAAATCAATTCTGATTGTTTGCATTTTAAATAATTGAATTATTAATTCTTGACAATAAATTATTTTCCGAATTAATTGTATAATTATAACAATAACTTTAGTTTTCGGGAGAAATTTTTTTGCCCAGTTTATATTATTTTAAGTAATAAAGGATTTTAGGTTAGAATTTCATAGACTGGCATTGCTGGTGGTCATGGCGATTGTTGTATGCAATTTCATATTGCACCAGTTCGAATGCTGGGAAGGAAGGTTAGAATTTTATTGTCATCATTATATAAAATAAAATAAAAACTTTTATTATTATGCCAATCAAGAAGCACAAGTTACTCAACAGATAACAAATTACATTACTTTACTTAAAAGCAATATGAAATTGTGAATAATCTTGGCAAGGTCTTGTATGACATGATCTAAGTAATTTATAGTGGGAATTAATGACTTTGATACAATTAGTTAGTTCACTTCAATAAAGTTTGACCTTTATGCAGATGAACAAACATGGGACATGGGTTGGGCTGCAATATCATGACCACCGTTCTTTTACAACAAAAACATGGAATCTGTTAAAGTTAAAATTATGAAAAAAGCTGATGGTACAATCAAATGGCAGCAATAGGTAATCACACTTTTGCTCCTGCACGTAGAAGTCACAGTCAAATAACAACCCAACCGTGTCACACGTTGATTGAAAACAAAAATATCATTAACTAAAATGAATACTTTTAATTTTCCATTGATTTAGGAACATAATAACAGCATGTGTAAATACAGCGCATAAAAAAAAAGGAGAGAAAATGAGAAACACAATTTTCATATAGAGGATCTATTAGGAAGAAGATTTAATACAATGTTGCTTTTCTCCCATTGGCAAAATGCAAATAAGCCACTAGGCATTTGAACATAATCAAATTAAGACTTCCACAACAAAGTACTGTCGTATTGCAAATTTGCAATACATTTTATATCCTGCTAAGAATAAAGTAGAAAAAGAAGAGAAGAAGAAGAAGAATTAGAATAAGTCATAGACAACAGTAAAAGAAGAATAGAAAAGAAAAGAGCAAGGCAAAATGTACACATAAGCACCATCATTACAATCATCACTTACAAGCCCACAAACCGAGTCTATATTCCAAATAATTCTTGCTTTACTTCGTTTTCAACCTTCTTCTTCCCCACCTTTTCCCTCCTTTTTGATCCTCCTCTTGCTTGCACCCTCCAACACTCTCCCACACCACACCCCATTTTTTCTTTCTTAAAACCCTCACCTTTGTCTCTCACAACCGCACATAGTATTCCACTACCACTATATATACTTTTAGTTGCATGATTAGCCCACAAAACAACCATCTTCCCTTTTTTCCTCTCTATTTCATCATATCTTCCTTTCTCTTTCATTGAATCAAAGGAAGAACTACTATTACTGGGGAACCACATTGAAAAAGAAGCGAGAGTGGAGAAGCAAGTGCCATAGAAGAAGAAGCCGAATAGTGAGATTAAAGATGGAAAGGAGTGTATTTTACTATGTAATATTTCTCCTAATGTGTCATTTCCTCTGTTCGGGTAATCCCCTTTCTCTAGTTTATTCTGTAGTTCTTCTATCTTCCCCTTTTTTTATCTTTAGTTTAGCTCTGATGGTTCTATTCTGATATTGTTTCTTAATCTCACTGTCTTTGGTTCTCATTTTCCTTCTGTTTTCAAATTTTCAAGTGCTTATTTTTTATCTTTTGCACATATTCTGTGCTTTTCCCTTTAACTAATATTCTTTTGGACCCCTTGAATATGTTTTGAATTCTGAAATCACAAAAAGATTTTTCCTTCTCTCAAGTTTGGCATCTCAATTGCTTTATTCTCTTCTAGTTTTTTAGTTCAACTAGTATCAGTATGGATATACATGTTGGACTCATTGGGAGAAAATCACTTTTTTTAAAGTTTGATAGTCCATCCTGGCTTCTTTCTGTTGGAACATAGTTTACTAATTGAGAAGCTTTTCACTTTTTTTGTTTATGGATAATAATTTTCCTAGATCAAAAAATTGTCTCTTGTATTATTCCATTAAATACTTGTTCCGGCAATTATAGAGCCACACCATAGAAAAATTTAAACAAGTCCTTTTCTTGCAAATTTTTATGGGGTTTCACATAGGACAGTTGCATCCAACCTTTCTCCAATTCCACCGTTTCTTGAAAAGATACAAAGGGCCCAACTGCTTTGACTCATATATGCCTCTCCCAATAGGATACCCTACCTGTCCGTAACTGCCCTTCTAGATGCACTATTCCAAGTTGTTGCCTTTTAAAATGATGGAGAGGTCTAAGGGCTTAATTATAGTAATTAGTTTGAATCAAAATTTCTACAACTTTTTTAATGAATAGCAAAACAGATTTTGTTTTCCATACCAGGTTGAATGTTATAGCCTTATAGGCAAAATTTGAATCCAGTTACACTTTTTTTGCCCCCCTTTGAAAAAGAAAAATTCTTGCATTTAATTGACTTCAAATGTATATTTTTTATATCTCTCTTCTCATGCTTTGGACATATAGTACAGAACAAAGTAATTCAGTTGTCACAGGTTCAATTAGGACACAAAAGGAAGTACCTGGACATGTGAATGTACTACTAGGACATGATCAAAGGAAAAAAGAATTCACTGCCTCAATTTCTACAGTCCAAAGGGATATTACCACTCCCATCACCACCATTCCAAACTTAGTTCCCACCATTTCAACATCTCCATTCCTGAATCCTAATTCCAACCCAGACACAGTCTCTCCAGCCTCCACAATCCCATTTAGCACTCCAACCACTGTGAATTCCCCAATGTTCTCAGGTGCAAGCTGGTGTATTGCAAGTCCAAGTGCCTCACAGACTACTCTACAAGTTGCATTGGACTATGCTTGTGGCTTTGGTGGTGCTGATTGCTCAGCAATTCAACCTGGTGGAAGCTGTTACAACCCAAATTCCATCAGGGGCCATGCTTCTTATGCCTTCAATAAGTATTATCAAAAGAATCCTGTTCCAAATAGCTGCAATTTTGGTGGAACTGCTGTCATCGTTAGCACTAACCCAAGTAAGGCCTTTGCTGTCATCCTTCAAATTTTTTCTTTTTTTGAATTTGAGTCCATTATTTTAGTTGGGGCATTTTAATTTATCTGTTTACTTAACATCTAATATTTAATAGAAATATTAACATGTCACTAATATAATACATTATGACATGAATATTATCATATTGACATAACATTCTATTATTATACTGTCACATTAGTATTTTTATTAAATTTTAGTTGTTAAGTTAACAAATAAACTAATGCAAATTAAAATAATAGAGGTCGAATTCACAAATAAATAAATAAAAAAAATTGTAAAACTAAAAAATAGGACAAAAATATAATTAAACTTGAAAAATAAGTTGAAGTTAAGTAGATGATGATATTATAAAAGGAAAGGAGTCTGCAAAACTAGTAGTAGAAGTGTGTGCCAAGTTGATACACAGAGGTAGGGTCCCTTGGGTTGGTAATCAGACACATCACTGTGCATGATTGTTGGGTTCCTTCCATTTTAAAAAGACTAGAAAAGGAAGAAACTTTTATTGCATATTTGAATTGATTATAGACTGTGACTTGGGGTTGGGGATGCAGGAGCTCCAAAACTGCCATCTAAGTGATGCAAAAGTCAAACTTTTTTTCAACTTTTTTGGAAGCAGCATCTCCAAAGCCTCCTTTATCTGTTGTCACAAATGTATCTATAAGTATCGCTATTCATCGCAATTTTTTTCATTACTTGTGCTTATATACCTAGCATACGAATATATGGAGGAAAATAATATTAGCCACTTGAATTCAAAATACATAATGTTTTGTACAAAATTTATGAACTCGTTGATTAGGATTATTTACAGAAAAATAATTATTTAAAAAAAATCTTAAAAAACTATTAAAAAAAATGATATATATATATATGCTTATTTTGGTTTATTTTTCTTTTAGTTGAATGACGTGCTTATTTAACCAATTATATATTTGTAATATTCATCACCTCTCACGTGTCCATTTTTATAACAATTTTTATCGTTTAACATAACAACACCTTTATCTTGTACAAACACAGACATTAAAATTAGAGGTACATTTTGTTTTATTTCCAGGGCACAGCACGCTATGCTTTTCCAGTATTAATAATTTTTTGGTTGAGAACATTTGATGAATGCGTTTACGTGTTTTGCAGGCACTGGGGCATGTCAATATCCATCCACTAGGTAATAACCCTTTCTTGATCATATATATGCTTTCATTATTTTTTAATATACATATACTATGCTTTTATTTGTTACTATGTTGCAACAATTGGAACAGAAAATATCATATTAACTTAATTGGTAACTAAAATTGCAGCACTAGTACATCAGTTTTGAACACAACAAACTCAAGCGGTGCCAACGTTTTTGGTTCAGGGCCAGTGCCCACAAACCCCTCTCCCTCCTCTGCTGCTGCACCTGACACATTAAATAGCTTTGCAGATACTTGTGTCATTTTGTGGATAATTTCAACTTTGCAAAGAAATTATCTCTAAAATGGTTGAGTTGGATGTTGCTGCTCTGAGCAAAAAATTTTTGCCCCTTTTTTAATTTTTGGGACACAAAAGCCAACAGCTACATGACCATCAACAGCACATAAATGGTAGAAACACATGGTAGAAAAAAAAAGGCAATTTAAGATGATGGACATTTTGTAGAGATATATACTGTACATACCTTTTTTTATTTAATTTTCTTTGTGTTGCTCACATTTTTTTTCTGTTGAATTGTTGGAACTTGGAAAAATAAAAATATCATTAAAGTTGCCTTATGCCCTTTATCTGTTTAGTTATATAAATTAGGACCAATTTTGTTATCTAAGCTAAAGCTCTACGTCTAATCTAATCTTTAACAGAATAGATAATTACATTAAAAAATGTAAATTTCTTATAGATATATAGTGATCAACTTATAATAAACATTTTTTTAGATATAATGATAAAGTTGAGTCTTAGTGATATATTGATTATAAATTTGAATAAAAAAAATATAACTTTTTTTTTTACTTTACACATGAATTAGAAACTTGAATTATGTTTGTAGTCATAATAATAATTGAAATTGATTTGCTGGATGGATGATTTGTTGGAATTCAGAAACAGTATATGAGATATATAATTTTTTATTTTTTATTTACTTTACACATGAATTAGAAACTTGAAAAGCGAAAGGTAATGATTACCTATATATAAAATATCATACTGATAGAAGAATTTGAACCAATAAAATAGTTGTTGCACAACTTTGCAATATAGTGTATACAGGTTGATTTAAATATAATTTCTTAGGTGTTATTTTTTTCTTCCGGCATCTAATTAAGATCAATATATTGGCATTGCAAAAGAATATATATATATATATATATATATATATATATATATATATATTTATATATAGTGGTGGGTATCAACTTTTGGTTCTGAGCATTGGAATTTGTTCACATGACATGTACTGATATGCCACAGGGCACAAGTCCCCTACTCATTGTGTTTGTAGCCATAATAATAATTGAAATTGATTTGCTGGATGGATGATGAGTTTGGTAAATTCTCACATCCTCAACTTCAACTGCATGCATATGCAGAGCAGGGAGAGGATAAACAGTACCAATGTCCCATGCCATCCTCCAACTGCTGGGGTTAGGGTCACCTTTTTCAGTCACTACATTACACAACCAACAACCTTCTTTACCTTCACACGCAATAACTTGCACTGCACTACCTTCTAGAAACATGTCACTCACCACCTTCTATTGAAGATAAATGTACATTTTAAATCAAATTGAGAGTAAATACATCTTAACGTATTTTAAAAAATCTAACCCTCTTATATATAGAAGGTGGTAAGTATAATTTTTTTTATGTATGATAAATATTTTTATTGAAAATAATCTTATTCAAATTAGATAAGACTACTATATATAAACAGTAAAGTTTTCTTTTAAATATTTAATACAATTACATATTTAAAACTTAAAACTTGATACAATTAGTTAAACTAAAATGTGTATTTTTTTAAAGTATGAAAATTATACTTTAGAACCAACAGCTACTTAATGGACAAATAAAAGTGACTTGGGACTACTCTTTAATTCATGTAGTAGAGAAGTGTTTTTTTAATGATTTGTAGTTGAGAAGTGATAAATACATTGAAGGAACCACACACAGAGAAATGAGTAGTTGAGAATATTCACTACTAGAAAAATTAAAATCAGTGATGAAATAGTTTATATATTACTTTTAAAAAATTCTCCACTAAAATTTTTGTGATCTCAACATTTTTTTTGTAGAGATTTTATCCTGCATACTCTATCCAACTCAAAATTTATATATATATATATATATATATATATATATATATGTATATATAACTTTTTATTGTCAATTAATTAAAAATTATTTTTAAAGTAATTTTTAAAATAATTATTATAAAAGTCAACAACTTCAATTTATATGGGATGACAATTAAATTTAAAAAATAGCAATCTATAATTATATATAAAAAAATAAAGTATTTTGGTATATACATTTTTACATCTATTTTATTCCTATTAGTATATTAATAAGTTTTTATTTTATTTATATAACTACTTTATACAATCATCCACTAATTTCTTTTATCTTTTTTATTTTAAAAAATGAAAAAACAGTTAGACACTGCCTGTTTTCCCCTAATTATTTTTAAAGAAAATAATGAGCCCTTTTGTTGCTATCTCTCTTTGGTTTGTTGGTTCTCTGCGGTTGCACTATCAAACGGTAAACGAATGACTGAACTCATTTGGGCTTCTCTTTTTGGGTGACCGAATGTGGATTCATGATTGCGCCATTTCATGACCAAAAATTATGATTGTATTTTTTTCCTATGCTGCTGATATTATTTTCCATCTTTGATAACCAAAGGATTGTTCAATTTCAAAAATAGTTTTCAAAGTAAAAAAATAAAATGCTTATTTTCTCCTTGAGACACGAGTAATATCAAATTATTATTTTGATCTTCTACAAATTATATTAATTTAATGGACAAAATAAATTGATATTATTTTTTTATCACGAAATAAAATTGATCTAAATTTTCCAAAATAACTAAAGTGATGTATAGAGCCTTTTCAAAAAAATAAAAAGAAGAAGAAGTACAGAGCAGTTAAAAATTAGCTACATTAATTGGAATTTAAGGGTTTAACAATTTATTTATTTTCAACTCTTAATGTGTGTATATAGTTTGAGATTTGTAAGATTGTGTTTAGATAATTCAAGACCTTAGTACAAAGTCTATGTATGAGTCTTAATATAACATC
>PYAF01005855.1:1105096-1132390 GCA_007407185.1 Glycine tomentella | reverse complement strand
TCATGAAATATATCATAACTATCAATATCAAAGTGGTCATGGCTAAATAAATTTAGGAGAATAGCAATTTAGACTATTAACAATTAAAATTTCTAATAATTTAGGGGTTTAACAATAAGAAAGTTCTAAAAATTGATCACAATTAAAATATTGATAATAAAATTTAGGGTAAAATATGTTTGGGATCATTGTAAAATTTGAAAATTATTAATTTCATTTTTATAAAAAAATTGTATTAATTGATCTTTGTAAAAATAAAATATATTTTTTCTAGTTCTTAATGGTAATTTCATTGGATAGGTTTACACATGTAATTGAATTACAAATGAATTAAACTATTTTTGGTGGCTAAACCCCCAAAAATAATTAAACAATTTCTGACGATTAAATACTTTTATAAATTGAATTTTTATGTCACTTTCTCGACAATTTTCTTATATTTTTTATGAGATTGAGGGAAAAGATGACATAAAAATTTAATTTAAGGGAACTATTTAATTGAGTGAAAATGTTTTACTTTTATAAATAATCAGAAATTTTGTTAATTATGTAAGGGGATCATTTATTTGAGTTACCAATTAGGGCCAGAAAAAATGTTTTACTTTTACTCTAACAAAATTAATACAAATTTTTTTATGATAACAAAATTAATAGTTTTCAAATTTTAGAGAAACCTCAAATATATTTTACTCTAAAATTTATAAAAAAAATATATTAAAAATATAATTTTATTATTGTTAAATTTAACATCCAGTATAAGTTAAATAATCCTTTTACATACATCTGAAAAATGAAGTGAGAAAAAATTTATAATGAAAACAATATTGGATCAATGGATCATATATATATATATATATACTAAAGCTAGAAAGAGAAAGGAAGAAAACTAAAAGATCTCATTTCACCCGGTCCCTCTACCAACATAATAGACTACTTGATAGTTAAACATACAACTAATTGTCTGATCTACTAACTAGCTAATAGCAGAAAACTAATCTCATAAATGAGAAAAAGACAATTGTGTGTGCGTGTACTCCAATATTATCAAAACACCATTTAAGATCATTTCCTATTTAGAATAATTCTATAGAAAAAATACATAATTATTTTCCATTTCATAGTAGAAAAATGCGTCACTAACAAAGTTTATAAATGCGTCATTAAATGTGTGGTTGTTTCATGGTTTTTGTAAGATCTTTTAGCCCAAGTACAGTCTTGACTTTGACTAGGACATTGATTCAGTTTGGCCCATGGAAGCAACGTGGTCTTCACATTGATTCAGTTAGGTAGTCCTGTTAGGTTTCCCAAAACCTAGCGCAATGCTTGAATATGCCTAAAGATGATCAAACAAACTAATAAAGATAACAAAAATGTGTTACAAAAACTAAATTCTTAATTCTTCTATTTTATAAATATTTCTTCATCATAAATTGATAAAAAAAATCCGTTTTTAACTTTTTAAAATTTAATTTACATCATGAAAAAAATTATGGAGAGTTAAATTAATCAAATTTGTTTATGTACCAAAAATAATTAATCAATTTGTTCATAAAGAGATATTCAGTAATTAATTTTGACTATTTTTCAATATATAAAAAATGTCTTGCAATATTCACCACATAATAAGTGTTAAATTAGTTAAATCCGTATCAAAAAAAAAAAATTAAAAGACTCTATAATGTCTACAAAAATTATTCTCACATAAAAGAAAAATACAAAAACTATGCAGAGAGAATTAATGTCTCAACATTAAACCCTATCCAAATACTATCTCAAATTACAGGAGACAAGGCTAATTACATAAATCCTGCCCTTGGCTCATTAAATCCCAATAAAATAAATGTGTCTACCTATCTGTCAACATCGTATACATATTTGTTTGTGTGTTTCGTGATGATAATAATGATAACAAGGGGGAAAAAGGAAGAATATGGGAACATGTAATCCATGAAATTAAGCAAGATATATCAATTAATATTTATTCCAATTTTGATAATAATCTTAAACTTAAAAAATAATAAATATTGAAAAATAAGGATGCACTTAAATTTTTGTAACTTTTTTCATTGTACTGTAAAAAATACACTAAGTACGCACTTAAATTCAGTTAATTTAGTTACAAGAGTATTTATATTCACAATGAAAAAATTACCAAAATTTAGGTGCATACTCTTTTAACTAATTCACAAGATTTAAAAATAATTAATTTAGTTAATGAAATTAAATTTATTATTAATTGTATATTTTCTAAAATTAATCACATCATTTTTTTATTTTAGTAATTTTAACCTAACTAATGTAAAGAGAAAAAATAGTAATTATAGAATTATCTTTTAACTAATTCACAACATTAAAAAATAATTAATTTAATTAACGGCATTAAATTTATTAATAACTGTATCAATTTTTCTAAAATTATTCTTAAAATTAGTAAAACTAATCATATCCTTTTTCTATTCAAGTACTTTCCGCCGAACTAATTAATGTACAAAAAAATATGGGTAATAAAAATATTTTTTCTAATTTTTATGAGAGAAAAAGAGACTAATTTATAGTACTTGTTTATTTATTAACTAAAAACTAAAAAATCAATTAAAGTTATTTTGATAAAAAAATAATTAACATTAGAGACAATTTAAAAATAAAATAAAATAAGTCTTATATAAAGAAAGATACAAATTTCCCGTAAGTTATGTAATCCCCAGATTCCTAAGTCCTATTTACCTTAAAGAAGCACAGTGTACCTAAAGTAAATATGCTTGCTTGACACTTTCATTCAGTTAATTAAATATCACAGTCATAAATGTCATATCCAACAATAAAAAAACAAAAATAAAAAAATAATGAACCAAAAAATAAGTATACAAGAGGATATGCCATTTCAAGATATCATGAAAAGTGAAAATCCCATTTTTTTTTTTTTTTCTTTCTTGTCAATAGCATTTGCTCCACTTGTCTTGTTTTACAATCCCTTCATTCCCTGCCAGCATCATGTACTTATCCCTCCTAGTGAGTGTGGTGCACTCAAATCCCAAAGCAGAAGCCAACTGTTGCTGTATATAGTTTGCCACGTCACAACTTGACTTTCCTCCAGCACATGTTAGTTCCTTGGGAACCTTTCCAAGAACCTCAATATAATAGCTAGGCCTTGGATTCATGAGAAAGAAAATAGGGTCCAAGCATTTCAAACCGCTTGCTGTGGTCCCATAGAACATGCTCACATGACTATTGATAGCCACAGGCACAATCTCATCAGCCAATTCAGCAAACAGTGAGCTGAACCTTAGTAAATATGGTTCCCTACAAGTTGTTCCTTCAGGACACACCACCAAATCACCTTCTTTCAGAAGCCTTTGCATGGTTTCACCATCTTTTTTTCTGTCCCTTGTTAGTCTCACTGTCCTAATAGGGGCTATCAACTCAGACACTTTGCTTAGGCTGTATGTGACTGCTGTCAAAGGCTTTGCCAAACATGTGCTTAGGAAAACAGGATCAAGGAGAGTCCTGTGTGAGCATACAAATAGAACCCCTTTGTCTTGTTCTAACTTTTCAGGGACATTGCCTTTGACTTGCATATTTATGCCACTCCAAACCCCTAATGCCTGTGCCCATCCATAAGGGAGTAGAATGCCCAAAAGGATTCTATAAATGGCTAAAAGAATTCCAAATGGAAACCACATAAACATATATAGAGTTGCTGAGGGAGTAGGCAGGAATGCTAGTCTTCCATCATGGAATATTAGGGGCTTTGGATATTTGTCCCTTGGCAACACTGAGCTTGGGTTGCCTTTGCCCTCTTCATTGTTCACCACATATGCTTCCTGTCATTATCATGCAGCTGGAATTAGACACGATACATAAATAGATTTAATAAAATCATGTCTACTAGATTACTATCTAAATCAAGATTTAAAATAAAAATGATCCATTACTGCAATTTTAACGCCAACCAAAATTATAACAAGCATTAATTATATTTGTTCGCAATTTCTACAATATTAAAGACCTTAGACACAATTGAGACAGTGACTGCAGTTTAAAACCTTGACATAAATGCAATAGATTTATAATATGTTGTGCTAACACAACTTGTCAAAAAGGGAAACAAAACTGTACACCAGAACAATACGTACAGGTTATATGTTGAACTTGGATTAGTCTTTGTTTTTTCAATTTAAATGGTTCTGTTTTTTCTTTTTATTAAGGCTTGTAAATAAGGTCTCAGGTCCTTAGTGGGTTGTGGAAACAGTGAAAGATTATTTATTTAAGAACATTGAAGTATTGAACACGCAAGAGTTAAACAGTTAGTGAGGCGGTTAAACAGTAGTGGAGCTAACTTGAGACTTACCTTGCAAAGGGAGAGGAAAAAATGATCATGAAAACTAGAGCTTCCAACTCCAATATCAGGCTTTGTGTCTCCAAAATAATCCTTGAGTGCTCTGTGCTTCACAAGTAAGCCAGAACCAGAGACCAAACCACTGAAGTAACAACCAACAGTGTGCAACTCTGTGCCTACAACAGCACCGACACTCAAATACTCCCTAAAAAACCCTTCCACCATAACTCTAGGCACACTTGTGAAAACAACTTTAGACCCTGCTGAGGCCAGAACCTCATAAGCATGGAGATTGAGATTCTCCAAATAAAACTTGGGCAAAACTGCCCTTGACATATTTTCCATGACACTTGTTCTTAGCCCACAAAAGGTTATAAAGGTCATGACCCTAAGACTTAACTCATGGTCTAAAATCCACAACACAGGGCAGGACATTAGCAAGAGGAGTGCCCTTAAAATGCTGCCACCTTCAAAGGCAACAAGCATGAAATAAGGAAAGAAAGAGTGAGACCTCAAAAGGACTCTATGAATGCCACAAGCAACAAGTGTTTGTGAGCCTCTACCCTCCCAATCATATTTGGTAACACTAGGGAAAGAGGAAGGTTGAAGGGGTGGTTTAGATGACAAATACCCCAAATGGAATCCATAACTCTTCATTTTCCTTGCTGCTCTATAACATGAGGTAGCAAGCAGCTGGTACAAGACCCAATCTGCAAACCTCAGGATCTCCATTGGGAACACCATGCTCTTTTTTTTTTTTTTTTTTTTTTTTTTTCAAATTGGTTGATGATGATGATGAGAAGGAGCAAGAGAGGCAAGAGAAGTAAATGGAATAAGAAGAGTGGGACTGTGTGTATCTGTGGTGAAGAGGTAAGTGTGCAGAAAATATTTATAGAGTCATTAAAAAGGTGCAGATTGTAGCATTTGCTTAACCACACCGCTGGCATTAACTTCACCTTCCACATTTTTTTTCTTTCTTTCTTTTGTTACCGTTTTAAAGCATTGGCCATAATAGTAGCATTTTGTCTTTCATGCAAGTGCTCTCTACATGTTGCCAGATAATATTAACTTGGCTACTGCTGACATAAATACAGTAGGTAGGTTAAAATGTTGGTGACCGCCTGAGAGAGTCTTTGTTTGAAATGCTTGCCCAAACAGACACTGTGCTACCTATTTTAAATGACATTGGAACACCCTTTGAAAAAGCCTTTCCTCAAACAAATTTCCATCCAATACTTGTTCCATTGTCTCTTGCCACAGGCCAATGGCAGTTAGATCACCCACATCATTGAAACAATTGACTTTTTAAAGCCAATTACAGAATCATCCCCTAGTCAAACTGTTCTTATCAATAAAAACTGTCGTTGACCACTAGTTCTAGTTCTATTTTTTTTTAAACAATATTGATTAAACAGTAACATCAAATTCTTTTGGCAAATGCTAACTCGTGTACTGGTCAAGAAATTGAGAATAAAAAGTTATTTTAGTGAGATAGACAAAATTATGTTTTTTATGATTTTTTGTGCGCCCTTATAATTTTACATATTTAAAAAAATATTTTAATTCATTAACTATTATTCGGGCACTGGTTAACAATACTTAATTCTTTTTAATATTATATTTTTATTTTTAGATAGAATATATGAGCAATTTTATTTAATAAAACCCTATATATAAGATGGGTTGAAAAAATATGTTGCATGTTAGTAGCATTTATTTCTTTTTTATTGTGAATTTTTTATATTAACCGCTTGACTCTGTTTTGTTATGCTGTTGCTGCCTACGGCTCTATGCATTGCATTCCCAAGGCTATTTGCCGATCAAAGGTGGGACAGTTACAGGGTTTGAGTTTAATTGCTTAACTAATCTATTGTCTGTGACGTAATTATCGCAGGTCACATGATTCATTTGATGTAAATTAATAAAGTGATATAATACTATTTGTTGAATAATGGAGATAATTAGGCACTTCGGCAAAATCATACTTTCTGCATAGTGTGATATATATCTCATGAGTTTCAGTGACTTTTGCATTATTCAAATTAAATACTAGTATAGTATCTCATTTAATAAGTGTAATTGTTTAATCATTTTATCTGCATGGTACTTCTTTTAGAGTTAAAACACTAGACGCGTGAGTAGATTTATTTGTTTTGACTGAAAAATTAGTTATTCGTCACTTAAATGAAGCCATATTTATGATAGCAATACTGTGATGATTGTACTTGAGAAGTGAGAAGCTAGAATCTGTTTTTGCCATTTATTGTTTTTGTTTTGCCATAAATAATTTATTGTTTTTGCCAATTCCTACAAGCCAGACAAGGTAGGTAAAAGTTGAGCAAAGTTATTCAAAATGTAATGACATGCCTTTGGTACACAATCTTTGAAAACCTTATGAAACTTATTTCTTTGCTGTTCTGTTTGTTCGTGTGACGGTTAGAACACCAATTCATGTCACCCTCATTTTGTGGTTTGGTGAACCCTTAATCATTTGATATAGCTGTTCAATGCACATAGTTTGCATGGAAACGTTAAGAAGATTCACGTATCTATGGCTTCTCATCTCTGTTTTCCCTAGCTTCTTGCGTTTCTTTCGTCAATAAAATACAATACACGTTTACTTAAATTATTTGTATTATTAAAATATATAACTGGTTGTTATAGATAACAATGCAACTCAATACCCAAACAAAAAAAACTGAAACTTAATTACAGGTAATTGTCGCCCAAGGTGAACTTATTTGGATAAGAGCACTACGCATGCTACCTAATTAGCTGTTCTTCATTGGATAAAAAAATTGTATTTGAATTGGATACTTATATTTCTTATAAATTTTTACACAACAAAAGGAGAGATAAGAAGATAAAAAATATAAACATAATTAATTTTTTTTCTAGACTGCAAGTATCAAGTATCCGTAATGAAAGCAATTATGTTCCAGCTAGTATGACCACTATGAGACGGGTAGAAACATAATTAATGTGAAAATAAAAATAAAGATAAAAAATTATATGATATATTCTTTATTTGAATAACAAAACTCAATAAAGAAATTAAAAAATGATACTTATATACCAAATTATACAATAATTTGAACAAAAAAAGAGAGAAAAATAAAAGAGAGAATGATTTGAAATATAATAAATATGAGTCGGAAATAGAGACTCAAATAAAAAAATGATAAAAAAATGAATTATCATACATGTATGGCATTTCTTTAAAAAATATACTACTTGTGTACGTAGTAACATTTAAGAAATACTTGTGTACAAGCATGTATGTTCATAAATATGTAAAAAAAAAAAATCAAGAAAGGGCCATAAATCATGGGGATAGGAAAAGAGTCACGGAAGGAATTAAAAATGAATTGATAAAATAAAATAAAATTATAAATATATTTTTTTTTCCTTTTATACTATCTATCAGTTAAAGAGTTTTACATGTCTCGATGAATATTCCAAATTCTTCTAACAATAAGATGTTGCAAAGATCATGTCAGGCAACAATTACTACTTACGTTAAATTAATTTATTTTCCTACCTGATTGCTTTTTTGCTTTGATTGTAATTTCTATTTTTTTTTCTTTCGATTTTTTTTAATACTTACATGCTCTTCATTTTTTTTCATGTTTGCTTTTATATGCATATCAAAGATTATTCAACTTTGGCATCTAGGCTAAAATATGTGAAACAAATCTTTCCACTTAGCTAGACTTCCATGGATTAGAAAGGTTAATGGGCAATCGTCCTATGAGAGTAAGAACTGATCAACTATTAACAAAGTACTCTTGAAAACCCTCGAGCAATAGACTACGGAAGATGTAATTTTTCATCTATCTGTTTTTTATTTATTATGTTTTTTTTTCTTTTTAAACCATCAATTTCAATTAACTTAGATTAGAGTTATTGTTGATATTTCTCTCTTTTCAATGCGTAACTAAAATTAATTTTTCTCTTTATTTTTTTAGCCAGAACGAAGGCGTTGAAGTTATACAATATGGACAGGTTGATGATGAGTCTCTTTGGGTCATTGGTTGTGCATCATATCTCATATATGATTTATTGAGATTTTTTTTACGGGAATCCAATTAAAATTACACTTTTAAATATAAAGGAGCATTAATAATCCATTTTTTAAAACATATTTTTTCATTGATTAACATTTATTTAAATTATACATAATCACGAAAGAAGATCATTATAAGTTGTGGGTTTAAAAAAATTATATTTTAAGTGATAGTAAAAAGTGTGTTTAAAGAGTGTCTCTAGTGTATTGCTAGCATTTCTGTTAAATGAAAAATACAAACATAACAAAAGACATATTTACTGGTAGAATGAATTGAATCAAAAAATATTTTTTTTAAATTATAGAGGAACATTATAAAAATAATTTAATTACAAATTCGCCCAATTAAGTTAATTGAATAACTTGGTAAGAGGAACTGAATGTCAAGGCCCATTCAAGTGCTCGGTTAGGCCCAGAAAACAAGTGAAATGGGCCGAAGAGGCAGAGGCCCATTAGTGTCTCAGTTTCCCGCCAGATATATGTTTATCTTCCCGCCATCTCACACACCATTCACTTCGCTCTCGATTTCTTCCTTTCCCACTTCGCAAACACCATTCTCCGATTCAGTTCATAATTTCGATCTCAAAGCAAATGATCCCACAACAAGAACCCGATTTCAATTTCAATCACCTCAAATTATATTACGGTTCGTTACTTTCACTTCCCGTTTCGTCTTTTTCTTTTAATCTCTGTATCAAATTAGCATAATTTCCCTTGTTTCGTACTGGGTTTTAACCTTTTCAAGGTTTTCTCTTATCTTCTTTTTGTTTTCCCCAGGAAAGCTGTTTCCTTTTGCTGATTTAGTTAGATGGGTGTCGTATGGCAACGGTAAGAATATCTCCAAATCCATGCTTCCAGTGAGTGTTGAATGACCACCTTAATTTTAATTTTAAGGATTAAATATATTTTTAGGGTGATGTTTGTTTTTTAGTCCCTCTAAAAAAATCGAATCATTTTAGTTCATTGTTTATAGAAATGTGTTAGATGTTGTTTTCCTTCTTCCCAAAAATGTCTCTTTTTTGGTTCGTTTATGGAATAGGAACCACATATGACACACTTTCATAAGTGATAGACCAAAATGAGATGATTATTTTTTGAGGGATTAAAAGTGAGCATCATTTCATTTGCAGGTCTAGAAACAAAGTTTATTTTTAATTTTAAATTTTTTGAGGGGATTATTTGTAGATGGGAAGCACCCTGGTTGTGATCAATCCTACATTGGGCGAAGAGAGTTTTCCTTCACTCTGGAGAATGATATATATCTGCGTTTCCAATCTTTCCACAATGCACTTGAGCTCGAAAACTCCATCAAAGAAAAGACCCCTGTTAAGATAGATATTGGACCTGTCTACACTGTTGATGTAAAGTTTCCACTTTTCTCCAAATCCTCTCTACCTAGATTCCATAATTATGCTTCAAGTCTTTTATAATTCATGCAGGAATAATAGTTAATGCAAGCAGCGTTTCTTTTCTTCATTAATCTGTTTAATCTTTTCCTTGTATTTGGTTCAGCCTGCAAAAAGGAATGCCTATGCACAGAGTGGCGATAATAATGTCTTTGCCCCAGTTGAGAGGGAGTTGATTTTTGATATAGTAAGATTTTTCGCTTCAGTCTCCAAGTGAAGCCTTTAGCTATTGTGGCCTTCTTCACATTTGACACCCTTTCTTATTTTGGCTTTCTGTAGGATATGTCAGATTATGATGATGTTAGATACTGCTGTTCGGGTGCTGACGTTTGTTTGGTTTGCTGGCCGTTGATGACTATAGCGATTAAAGTGATTGATACTGCCTTAAGAGGTACTATTTTGCATCTTATTTGATATTGGAGAAGTGGTGCAATTTTGTCATTCATATTGTTCATTAAATTCAAAAAACAATTGTTGAAATAATAAGATAGCAGTACATCTCATTGAAAGACCATGGAGTTGATGTAGGTAACCTAGCAAAAATCCTCCCAAAATAACATAACTTTGCCTCACAACAAGTATGATCCTCCCAATTCATAACATAGCAGGGGAAAACAACTTTACTGGATATGGTCATCTCTCAGCATGATAGGTTTATTTTTTCTGAAGTAGAAAGAGACATGATTTCTACTTGAAATTTTATGATGATAGTGTTGGAGTACAAACGTGAGGTAAAGTTCCACATCGGATAGAAATAGAAAAGTTGAGCACCATATAAGTGAGGAGAAGACCCATAAACCTGAGCCTTAAGGTTTTGGGCTAAGGTGTGATGTCTAGTTCATTTATATGGTTACTCATGATCCATTGGTGTAAATCTTCCCGATATTTATCCCTCTCGATTTCCCAATAGATAGTTGTAGTCTAAGCTTCAATAATGCCTAATACACCTCTTAAAGTAGGCTCAGTGCTTAAGTTAGCCTTCACTCCCTATATATGGTATGGTATTACTTGATTTTAATCACACCTATTACTGTATAACATGCTATATATGGTATGGTATTACTTGATTTTAATCACACCTATTACTGTATAACATGCTTTGAGGTTCATCAAGCATCGCTTCTGCATTTGTTTTCATCCCATTTCTGATCTTTCATTGTGCTTAATCTTTATTTCAAGGACTGAGGTTTTTTTTTTCCTAATTCTTTTTGGCCTTTGTGCTCAGATGCTCTACATATATGAAAATAATCAAAATACTATGGGAGGGATATAGAATATCTAACATGCATTAAAATTATATATACTAGCTTCGTATGTGGCAAGATTGAGCCTATCTGGTGGAGTGGTGGTGATTGCACAAATCAAATGAGTGTTATTTGTTGTGATGATGTGGGGGGGGGGGGGGGGGGGGGGGGGGGGGGGGGGGGGGGGGGAGCAGGGGTCTGCAATTTTTTGTGACTGTTGTGTTGACTTTTGCTTTGGGGCTTCTGTTTCAGATGACTTTGGTTTCAAACACATTCTCTGGGTATACAGCGGTCGCAGAGGTGTTCATTGTTGGGTCTGTGATGGAAAGGCAAGAAGGTGAGGCAATAAACAATCAAAAGCTATCCATAATCTACTTGTGGCTGTTGTCATAAATTCAAATAGGTTGCCTTTACTCATACAGGTTGACAAATGAGCAAAGAGGTGCAATTGCTGAATATTTTCGTGTCTACAAGGTATAGTATACTGATGGCGAGTGAGTTTGTCCATACTTGTATAAGTTTTTTTGTTGATTTCATATCTGTCCAGGGCAATGAAAACAGTCAGAAGAAGGTTTCTTTGATGGGTGCTGCTCTTCATCCTTTCTTGGCGTAAGTCTTAATATGAATCATTAACTTTCTGGACCAGATCTCGTATTTCATATCCTAACCAATATTTTATTTTTCCAGGACATCATACACTAATGTTCTTAAGAACTATTTTGAGAAAAATCTGCTTACAGGTCAAAATTTACTTGCTACTGAGGAGAGATATGAAAAGATCCTTGACATGATTCCTGATGAATGTACTTTTTTTCCTGCCCTCCCTTCATATGAACCTTGTTATTTCAATTCCTGCTTTTTTCTTATGCAATACATGGGTTACTTTTGCAGCTATTGCTTCTGAACTTAGGGGAAGATGGCAAGATAGTAGGCGCTCTTCTAGTGCAAAAGAAGACATCAATGTTGTTCGTTGGGAACAGTGCAAACAGTTGCTGCAATCTGGAAAACATAAGGTATACGAGCTTCCTTTTAGGAAATGTTGAATGTCAAGGTGACAGTGTTGTTTGCTCTCTGCAATATTTGCACGGGTATTTGAAAATTCGGAAGAGCATGGATCTCATGAGCAATAGATTGGTCTTGAAATTTTTGCTTTGACCTCCTACTGTTGTAACATGCTTCTATTGTTCATATAAGATGATTATAAATTGTATTGTTCATTACAGGAAACGATGCAGGATTTCCTGAAACAAGTATGATTTGATATTTCTATTTATGATTAATGTTTTCCTAATCCTTATCATAGGCACAAGGGCTGCGTCGGTGCATTGAAGAGATTGTGTTCTGCTTTACCTATCCCAGGCTAGATATGGAGGTTTGTCTATCAACTGGCCCTCTTTATCCCATATCCACTGTTACATTTCATGTTATTACCATTTCTGCAGTCTCTACTTCCCAGCAATGTCACTCTATAGATGATGAGAAACACCTTTTGACTAATTTGAAGTTTAGTCTGAATGTTTGTTCATTAACACTGTTATTGTTTTAGGTTTCTAAACATATGAATCATTTGCTTAAAGCACCATTTTGTGTACATCCTAAAACAGGTCAGTTTGTAATATGTTTATGCACAAATTTTTATTGACATAACCAGTTGAATTTTTTGAGGGTTGAGAATTCACTGATGACATTATAATCATTCAGCTTTTCCTTTATCTTTTGATTTTTTTAACAAGAAATTGAAACTGTAAAACTATCTTCCAGTTAAATTGATTGATAGATTAATTAGCTCATTTGATTGTATAGCATTACATGGTATTCTTTGTTCTAGGTCGTGTTTGTGTCCCTATTGATCCAAAACGGTGCGAGGAGTTTGATCCTACTACAGTACCTACCCTTTCACGGGTAAACTTATTCTGCAATGATAATTTTTTTATATGCATTCCAGGGAGAGAAAAACTCTCCTTGGGCTCAATTATGTGCTTAGTTTTCAATAGGGATGTTTGTATTTACTACTTCGGAGTATCTGGAACTTGCACAAAGGCACTTGCTCCTTCTCCAACAGATTACACATTTTTTGTGTGAAAAGGAAAACACATCAGGATGCTGCTTTCTGAGAATTTCTGGACATTTCTTGTGTTTATGTGAATCTTGATATTGTGAGTTGTATGTAACATTGCAGCTGATAGAAGAGCTTAATTATGAAGGCTCAAGAGCTGATGTTGATGGTGGTATGTTAATTTTATACTCAATCCAATTTTCCTTTTTTGTAAAATCTTCACATTGCCATCACCACGTGTCTTGGACTCTGGGGATCCTGTTTATGTACATTGATATGTTCCTTCAATTCTAATAGCAACTAAGGAGTCCATTACAAGGGAAAGTGATTTTTAATACCTTGTTTGGTAGCAGAATCGAATAGAACTTTGCTTGGAAATGCAATTACGCTTTTCAGATCATCATTCTTACAGCCTTTACTAAAAGCCTGCAAGGTATGGATCATTTTATAAATGTTGGTAAAGTTTAGTAATTTTCACTTACACATCATTTTATTGCATTAAAAAACTTATGCAATGTAAAAACCTTGATACTGGTATTATGAATCATTTGGAAAAATCTATTCCATGTGAAAGTAGTATGAGAATGCTAGGAATGACTCATTTTCTGTTTCTCATTTGTACGTCTATGTTTTTTCCTTATTACAATTCAAATTCTTCAAAACATTGGTGTTGATCATAGTAATAGTAATCTGATACCTTAACTTATTACAAGTTCAGCATTCAAGTACCACCTTACCTATCATAACTAATTTAAATAATGAATATTGCAGGAGGAGATAGAAAATTCCTATAACCTAAAATTGCAGCAGTCAAAGAATTCCCTTGGTTGGTAGTGTCACGTATTCTTAATTGGTCAAATAGAGCTGTCTTGGGGTCACATTAGTTGACACAATGAAATGATGAAAATTTCGTGGTACTGTTGAATCTTTTTTTTTTTTTTTTTTTGTATTTTTCTTGCAACTACAACCGTCCTTTCTACTTCTGGTGAAAGATAGGCAGTTGATTTGAATCTTTCCATCCACTGTATAAATTTTGGATGAAACAGTTATTAGGTGTTCCGTGTTGTCTAAAGATATTTCTGCCATGCGTAGTAATTTTAATGTAGTATCATGTAAAGGACTACAAGTTTATTCATTATATAGTTTTCCGGGTATTTGAAAATTTGGACTGAAAATATTACTATTAGTATTTATTATAGCACTTACAGTAACACTAACACTACAATTTTTGTACATAATTTTTTTAGATTTTGTTTTATTATAGAAATTCAGGAACGTGACCATGCCAGGTCTTGTTACGATTTCCATTAATAACCGATGTAAATACTAAATACCCACTATACTTAAACAGTTAAACTAGTCAACTAGATGCATATTTGGGTATCGGTCCAAACAGACATTGGTGATAAAATGAAATTTGCAAAAACATTTTCATTCTTTTGTGTTTAGTTTGTGATGGACCATTGTATTTGGTCTGAGTATTTGTACACAAGTTGGGTCGGAAACCAAACATTATCAGAATTTGTTGATGGTTTCACACCATAGTGATAAAGTCTCACTGAACAAAAGATTATTTAGTGTAATGTGTTGTTGAATCACATAAATGACGGCCTTATATAACTCTGAATGTAAGCTGGTAAAAGGAGAATTTGATTGATAAACAGACATAATCCGTAAAATTTGTTAATGATGTTAAGAGTAATAACAAACAAAACAAACCACAAGATGACATTTTAGGAAGTCCAAAATCCAAATGGAGATATAGCAACGACACTGGGAGCAGTCTTATATCAGTTGGGTTAGGGTAGGTCCAACCGACAGAGAGAGGGTTCCCCATCTCCACTGGTGTTCATATGGCCCTTGATAGAGACTAGGAATATACTCCCATAGTCCATTAAGCTGTGTACTTATACATCTCTTCCTTCCACTAATCACTAAACTCTGCTTAGACGCCAAAACGTAGGGGAAATATGCAACCCTGTGTGCTTACAAATCCGTACACTACACCTAAGGATTAATTTTTTTTTTTCGGCTGCTTATCATTATTATGCCAACCTCAATCGTTCATGATCAAAATAGGTTTTTTTTTTTTTTTCTATTAAAAAAAAAGTTTTTCTTTTGTTTTGGCTCCTCTGCAAATATACTTTTTTCAAGATCAAAATTGTTGATGTTTCAAATAATTTTTCTTCAATATTGTTGAAGTTTTACGATTTATAAATTTTAAGTTTCATTAATTATTTTCTTTCACCAATACCCTTATTTAATCGGGTCTAAATTTTACAACTATTCTCATCATAAACATTAAACGAAGACATTTTAGACTAAATACATAATTTGTAAGTAGTATTAAATATTTTTATGTATTTTTATGATGCTTGTTAAATTTAACATAAAGAGTTTGGTTGGAGACAGTAAAATGACATTTGTTTTGTATTTTTATGATGCTTATTAAATTTAAAATATGAAATATTTAATACAAATTACATTTTTAGCTTTATTTTTTATGATGCTTAGTAAAATGATATTTTTTAAAAAAATACATACTTTTAAGTTGAATTAAAAATTTAGCCCCTACACCTGACATCATTTTGTTTTAAGTTCTACATGTTACACCACGAAATGTTTACAAAATGGTCCTTCTCATGTTACAATGATATTAGATCAAGTCTTTATATTTGACAATTTTTCATTTTAGCCCCTATGTGATATAAATTTATACTTAATACTTTAAATAACATTTTACACTTCATTTGATTATACAGGAATAGGATCCTATCCCATATATATATGGGCGGACCCATTTGTTGTTAAAGGGAGGCCATGGTCCCCCTCATTTTTTTTTAAAGTTTGCTGATTAACATTTTGATTATAAATTTTTATTTTATTAATTTCTAATTATTAGATAATACTTTATTCTACTTTAAATGCTTTTTTAAACATTATATATGTGTTGTGCACTTTTTTGCTCTACTTCATGATTGTTAAATAAATATTCTTAAGTTTTTTTAAAAAGTCATTCAAGTTTAATTCTTTTGAAATTTTTAAATTTTTTTTATTAGTAGAAATGTACAACATATCTTAATAAAAAAATATATTAATATAAATTCAATTAAGTAGTAACGATATAGACTCACATAAGTATATTATCAAAAGTTTAATAATTATGTATTGATAATATAAAATAATTTTATAATTCATGAATTATTATTTATATTTTTTTTAAAAATTAATTATTATAAAAGTCAACAAATTTATTATAGACAATTATATGTGATTAGATAATTATGTATTTTACATTATTAGTATATATTCCTTTTTCTCATATTGTAATATTAACGATCATGTTTTGATAATTTTATTTGTTTCTTATCTCATAAAATAAAGTTTATTTTGTTTATTTTCACTTGTTAATTGTATTGTATGGGTAAAAATGTAATTAATTGAAATACTTGCATTAATTTAAACTATAATTGAATGACAAGAGGGACACGAATGAAATGGAGATACATAGAGGAGTTGCTGATTCGCCAACAATACGTTTCAGACAGATAAAATGTCCATATTGGAGGTTATGAACAACCTTTCATGCATCTAAACACCCAGCTTAGTATATTCTTATGATGACTTTTTTTTTTCCATAGTAAATTACTACATTATTTTTGGTATGGCGTTGTCCTCTTAGTTTTTAAAATTAATATTTTTAAATAAGTTTATGAAATTTTAAGTTTTTTTTTTATAAATCTTTAAACTTAATTATTTACTATCACTTTACTTCCTATACATTTGTTAATGTTATTAATTAAGACATGTTTTTTAATATATAAATTTTGGATTAATGTGATGGCAAACTGCACATTTAAGAACTTATTTAATTTTTTGTTAGTGTCCGAGATTAATATAACAGTTTCATACATTTTCAAGAACTAATATGATAGCTTATTGGGCTTTTTTGTTAGGTCTTGTTTTTTTTATTATTAAAAAACCATCAATTACAATTTACAACCATCAAACTAGGTTTTTTCTATAATCTCTCGCAATAAACCATGCATGTTTCACACTTTATATATCACTTATATATTATAAGGTTGAGAGGTCATATGATGATTTTATCTTTATTTTTTCATAAGATTTTAATTAAAATATAGTAATAGTATATATATTTTAATTATTATCTATTCAGTGACATATATGATAATATTTTATTTTTTACAATAATTATTTAAAAATTTATATTTAAGATAATTTCTAATTAATAGTGTACATTTTTTACACCGACAACTTCTTAAAACTAAATTGCTTTTATAATAAATAATTGTTTATATTCTACCTAGTGTTTATAATTATAAACTTAAAAAATGTACGTGGAAGTCTAGCAAATCCAATTAGTGATGGTGAGTAAGTCAACCTAATATATATAGTGAGTATGTAGTGACCTTAACTAAAATCAGAACAAAAACAAATATACTTTTAAGTGAGTAGTGACCCTAGGCAGTATATGATTGTTAATTGTTTCATCACCACATAATATCAGTCTTGCTGTTGTATTATTAGTGTCTTATTATAAGAAAAAAGCATATTTATAAAATGGTATATTTTCATTTCGAAGAAATTATTGTTATTGTGTTTGCACTATTAATGTTTTATTACAAGAAAAAGACATGTTTAAATGGTATATTTTCATTTCAAATTCGTTTTCAACATATATGAAGTCATATTGTACACAGAAATTCATCAAATATTTTACTCTTTGAGTAATGGCCGTTCAGAAAATTGAATAGCGACAATTTTTTTTTTGAAGCAAGCGACAAATTTTAGTAGTATATGTTAAATCCTTGGTCAATTTTGAAACATATATTAATTGAAACCATAATGCTCAATTTTACTCTTCCATTTAGGGTACGGTATATATAAAACAAGAAAATGTATACGTACTAATGCAACTGTTTTGTTGGAAAAAATTTTTTATCTTCAACTATTTTTCTATGGTGTATACTCTTTTGTAACTGGGCAGTTTAAAAAGCACTTCATATTCCAATTTCCAACAAGCACCATGCCACTGCTATTTTTTTATTGGCAGCAACTATGCCACTACTATGTTATATACACACATACACTAATCACTAATGTACATTTCTACGTTGAAATTAATTTTAACTACAGATTAAAGAGAGCAGACACACTAAATAGAACTATTTTTACTTATATTAATCTCGATCACTTGGTTTTTAAGTAGAATTTTTTATATTTGATTGAATAGATTATCTTTCTTTCTTTGTCTGAGTGCGCAGCAGATGCATATCATTGTTTTGAGTTTTGAAAACGATTCACTCTGTCTCTGTTGAATGTATTACTAAATCCTGTGGTTAATTAGGATGTCTGGTATTATTGTGCAAGTAGAGTAAGTGTAAAGGAAAAGAAAGCTCGAAGTCTATGAGTATTAAGAAATGTGTGTTTGTCATACAATTTCTGCAAATGCAGCTTAGGTTTAGGATCATACGAGGAACAGAAAAAAAGGGGTGACATTAATTGATATATAAAAAAACATTTTGATTCGATTTATTTATTATTCAATATGCTCAATGAATCTTTTTTTTTCTTCTTCTGAATTCTCAATGAATCTCTTGAGATATGTGCAAACAAAGTCTCATTCTTCATATGTGACGTGATTTATTTATTTGTGTCAAAGCCCATAAAGTGTGCTTTTAATCAGTTAATCTACATTATTCGGCCACCCTGTGAACTGCACCGAAATTAATTAATAACAGTGAGTTTTAACACGTGTTTAATTAATGCTGCAAAATAAAAATATGCCTTAAATTAGATTATTTTTTGCATCATCTAATATCTAGTATCATAGAAAATATGAGTGAAGGACTACTTTGGTCCTACGATATATAAACAGTTGACAATCTAATTTGTAAAGGATAAAAAATTCTGATTTAATTATTTAACATGTAAAATATACGATAATTATGTTTTGCTGAACTGTTAAATTAATCCTTAAATTTTATAATTTAAATTTAAATTAATTATTAAATATTATAATTTAATAACATAAGAATTTCATAAAACTTAATAATAAGATATAATTGTCATAATTTTTATATATTTAGGAACTAAATAAAAAAAATTCACTTTTTCAAAAACTAAATTATTAACCACTTATAATTCAAATATTAAAATGATCATTTTATTCTAAAAAATAATCCTTAGTTTTTGCAAGATACTTTGGATTTACTTAAAGGAAATAATAAATCAATATTATACTAAGAAATAAAAGCAAATAAAAATTAAAAGTAAACATCAGTATTGAGATAAATATTATAAATATAAAAAATTCTATATTTGCAAATTACAAAAACGAAAATATATATTGAAAAATTGAAATCAAAATATGTTGAAAGTTGAAACCTGACACGTGTTGGCACATTCCCTGTGCCATGTAAGTTGGAGAGGGGACAGACAGGTAACTCCAGAACATCTGCCACCTTACTTCATTACTTGTCTTTCGGAACCCGAAATTACGAAACCACCCTCCACATTTTCTCAAAATACCAAATACGCCCCTTCGGTATAATTAAGAATCCCATATTCGTATCTCACAAGCAAATGCGAAGCAGAGAGAGAGAGAGAGAGAGAGAGAGAGAGAGAGAGAGAGCCACCCTATCTTACAACAAACAACAACTCATTCCTTCAAGGCTTCAACAACAGAACCTTTCATAGTTTTTCACTCCTTCTCCCTGTGTCGGTGTACTCTTCTTCTGGGGGCATTCGTTTTTTGCTTCTTCAGCTTCAACTTCAAACGCGCTTTTGGTGGAAGAAGCTTCACTGGGATCATTGGGGTGTGTGTGAGAGAGAGGGATTACGGATTAGTGAGTTTTTTGTCACTAAGTTAGAGCTACGTCGTTTCATGATTGTGGGCTGGTAGCAGTTTGGTATTGGGATTGAAGGTGGTGGGGCTTTATTTGAATTATGTGTTTGTTGAAGGAGCTGGGGTAGGTGGGGCAAATGTGCTTGAGTTTTTTTTTTTTTTTTTTTTTTTTTTTTTTTTTTTATATGCCAAAATTGAAGCTTACCTTTCTCTGAGTTTCTTCTGTTTCATATTGGTGGCTTAATTTGTAGAATTGTAGTAGCTATTGCCTCAGAATGCAGCAAGATCAAAGAAAAAAGGTGAATTTGTTGTTTCTTCCCCGCATTTGCTACCATTACTCTAATTAATTGCTTCACAAAAGTCATTACTTTTTCAGTTTTTTCTATGTCGTGAATGAATAATGAAGGTGCCCTTTTTGTGACTAAGCCGAGTTTAACCGAATGAATGATAAAAATGAAATCTTGTCTTGTTTTATGTTGGTGGGTTACTACCGAGAATTTTATTAGATTACTTAAGTCAAAGTGTGGGAGTGAGGCTCTGCTAATTTGGTTCCATGGGCCGTGTTATGATGTTAGTTTAGCTCTCTCCTAATGTTTAATCCATCACGTGACACAATTTATTTCCCCCACGTGACATTTGGTTGACGAGATCTTTATTTTTTCACCATTTTTTTGAGGGGGTCTAATTAATGTGTTGATGAAATTTGCACGATGCTTCTTTGAACTGGTTAGATGGCATTCCTAGGGTTGATCTTCCATCCCAATCTACCAACCCTTTTGCTTTTCTTTGTTTCTACGTATTCTGAGATGTGTCTTGCACGCTTTAGGTGCGTTGTACGAGATTCTCTCCGAAATAAACGTTGGTGAATGACACGAAATGATGATTTGGGGAAGAAAAAAATATTCGTCTTAAAATGAATATTGGTTTGTCATAAGAATTATGATGTGATGTGTTGAGTGGTTTTAATTAAGTGCTGTATTTTCCCCTTCTTTTGGCTTTGTCAAGCTGGGGACGGGGAGTGAGGCGTTGCTTGGTGACAATGCGTTTCTTTATGTTTATTATTTGTTATTCTGCCTGTGTTAGTCCAATCTATCCAGACATGATCAGATTACTGCAAATATAATTTCTACTCTCTTTCTTTGAGTCTATGATTCTTCAATACTGAGTTTCATAATGTAAATTCTATTGCACACACAAGTTTTGAGTTATGTGTATTAAGCTAATGGATGGATCATGGATTCCGAGACATAAATTAATTTCCCTTGTAACATAGTAAAGAAAAATTACCAATTATTTTAATTTCTATTTATCAATTATGAAAATTTGTTTCCCATTTGGTGCTTTTAGCTTGATTTATTAACATTTGTAGACAATCAAATTTGGGTTTGTCTGATTTTCCTTTGTGGATTACTTTAATATCTTTGATACAGGGTTCAATGGAGATGGAATTTTTCTCCGATTATGGCGATGTGAGCAGGTACAAAATTCAAGAGGTCATTGGAAAAGGAAGCTATGGTGTTGTGTGTTCAGCTATTGACACTCATACTGGTGAAAAAGTAGCAATTAAAAAGATTCATGATATCTTTGAGCATGTATCTGATGCTGCGCGTATTCTGCGTGAGATAAAGTTGCTTAGACTTCTTCGACATCCTGATATTGTTGAAATTAAGCATATTATGCTGCCTCCTTCTAGGAGGGACTTTAAAGATATTTATGTTGTTTTTGAGCTCATGGAGTCTGATCTGCATCAAGTCATTAAAGCCAATGATGACCTAACAAAAGAGCACTATCAATTTTTTCTTTACCAGTTACTTCGAGCATTGAAGTATATCCACACTGGTATTCTTCAATATTTGATAGTTACTTGTTCATGAAAATCTTATTTGAATGCGCATTGTGTTGCTAGTAGCTATAGCTTGTTTTCTCTCTTCAATGAAATGTAATTGAAATTGCGTCATTCCTCAGCATTTCTTACAAAGATGTCAGGATCATTTATATTTTTTTCTCTATTATTGCTGTTGTTGTTTTTTTTCCACCTCATTCCTGGATCTCCTTAAACTTGTAGTACTTTTATGGTTTTGCCAAAATGTTTTACGCATTCATTTATCCTTTTTATATTTTGCTTTGTTTATTTATCAACATAAGGTTGCTGGCATCAATGTCAATATTGCTCATCAATTATTTATCAACACATTGCAGCAAGTGTCTATCACCGAGACTTGAAGCCAAAGAATATACTGGCCAATGCAAACTGTAAACTTAAAATATGTGATTTTGGGTTAGCTAGAGTTGCTTTTAATGACACACCAACAACTGTATTTTGGACGGTATTCCATCCCAACATTTTCTATGTTTGTTTCATACCTTTTCAACAGCTTTGCTAGATTTTTTGCTCCCTCATATCAAAAGTATTGGTAATATAGGGGCTAATGTTTTCTTGTTTACTTATTACATTTCTATAGGATTATGTTGCTACAAGGTGGTATAGAGCACCAGAACTCTGTGGATCATTTTACTCAAGGGTATGGCTTTTTCAAGATTCTTTCAGATATCATATAAGTGGGAGCAAACCTAATTATGCATAGTGTTGACTCACACCATACCCTAATTCATGCTCATTAGTTTTGTGTGTAGAAATTGCATATCAACCCATGATACATGCTTTCTGTTATCTTCTTTCCCATCAATAGCTAAAAGTAAGACCCAAGACCAATCTGTTATTTATTCTTAATCTACTGGTTTTCTGTTTCTAGTAGTTTTATTTCATGTCTGCTGATGAGCTAACGGTAAGGTATTGACTGCAGTATACTCCAGCAATTGACATTTGGAGTATAGGTTGCATATTTGCTGAAGTATTAATAGGAAAGCCTCTTTTCCCTGGAAAAAATGTTGTCCATCAGTTGGATCTGATGACAGATTTGCTTGGCACTCCCTCACTGGATACTATATCCAAGGTAGTTTCTTTTTTCTCTATAGAGGGAAAACTGTTTGTATTTTCTTAACTATGTTTCACTAACATCATTGTTTTGCTGGTTTACAATTTTGAATCTTTGTGTTGGATCATGGATGCAGGTACGCAATGATAAGGCACGGAGATACCTGACTAGTATGAGGAAAAAACAACCTATACCATTTGCTCAAAAGTTTCCTAATGCAGATCCTTTAGCACTACGACTACTGGAAAGGTTGCTCGCCTTTGATCCAAAAGACCGGCCTACTGCTGAAGAGGTTTGTTATATTGTTCTCTATTTCTTATGTGTGTGTTGAAAAATTATTCTAGTTAGGTAATTAACTGCTTCTTGAGCTTATGCTTTTTATTTGGAGTTTGGACAATTGAAATGTATAATTGATGTGCAACAATATGTGACTTCCTTGCTTGAGAATTCTGAAGGATTTGGCATTTTCAGGCATTAGCTGATCCTTACTTCATGGGACTTTCAAAGATTGAGAGGGAACCATCTTGCCAGCCTATTTCAAAAATGGAGTTTGAATTCGAAAGAAGAAGAGTCACAAAGGAAGAAATTGGAGGGTTAATTTTCCGTGAGATTCTAGAGTACCATCCTCAACTACTGAAAGACTACATAAATGGAACAGAGAGAAATAATTTTCTTTACCCAAGGTTTTTATTTTGGGTTTATTGATTTATAATTCAACTGTTTATCTTCTTTTCCTTAATATTTTTTATTCATATGTTCTACCCTATTATTCTCTCCTTAACCTTCATTGGTGCATATTCTTCACAGTGCTGTTGATCAATTCAAACAGCAATTTGCTCATCTCGAGGAAAATGGTGGTAAAAGTTGTCCAATTATGCCACTTGAAAGAAAGCATGTATCACTGCCCAGGTGATTCACTAATGCAGTATCTCATTGGTTTCACTTGTCATTGGTTGTAATCATAGGTTGTTAACAATAGGTTACTTTTGATTATATTATATTTAAGATATGAGCCAATATTCTATGATGACTGTTAAAATATTTTTGTATGACTATACGAGATGCATTAAAATTATGCATATGAAAAAAGAAACTGATATCGGCAGCTGGCTCTGATGTGATGCCAGTAAGTTCTAATTTAATCTCAGTTTTGTTCTTAGAATTTGGGCTTAGAGTCTAACTAAATTGCACAAAACCAGCTTGTAAGCTCTGAGGATTACCCAAGTTTTGTAATATTTAAATCATATCAATAGTTTTATAATATTTAAATCATATCAATAGTCGACGTAGGACTGAACACACACCCTTAAGTTGCACTTAAGTCAGCCCAACAAGGCCACAATTAAAGTGGGCTAGGTGTGACTACAATTAAGGCTGAATTTTAACTTAGATAGACTGACTTTAAACTTAGGGCATAACTAGGGGTGGTCAAATTAACTGGTCATAAATTAAGTTAACCATAACTGCACATAACCAGTTTCATAATATCTGGTTAATTAAAACTAGTTATAAAATTTAACTATTTCGTTGTTAAAGTTAAAATTTGGTTATTTAATTTTTTTAACTGGTTGAAAATGGTTAAACTATTTGATAATCGGTTATAACTTATAACCGCTGTGTGGATGTATAATGTGATCCTGTGTGTGCCTCTGATCCAATGACGTGAAGAGTGAGAGACAGAGATAGCCGATGGAAGCTTCCACTCATATAACGCCACCTTAATTCCCCTTTGCTGTTAATTTTATGGGACACTCACACAAAGCCAACCCCAAACCCAAGCCAAAGAGAGTTAATTGCAAACTGGTCCAGTAGTTGACATATCACTATCAATGCATATCTCTTCATTAGATATAACGGGTTTTTTAAAAACAATAACCAGTTATATCAAATCATAACTGGTTGTACAAAATTGGTTATGGCCATGGTTATAATAACCACTTGTAATCTGATTATTTAGTTATGGTTATGGTTTACTTGAATAACCAAATCATGAACAGCCCTAGGCATAACTTTTTTTTTTTTTTTTTTTTTCATTCTTGGAAGGGCCTTAGGCCCTATGCATAACTCAATCCCACAAAAGTCGCTTGTAACTTGTAAGTTGAGGATTATCCAAACTTCATAAGCTCTATTTAAATCATATTTCTAGTCGATATAGGACTAAATACACCCCCTCAAAGCTGCAATTAAGGCAGCCCAAAGATGTTGCAACTAAAGCAACTCAGAGAGGCCGTAGTTAAGGTGGCTTTCCAAAAGTTGTTACATAGCATTATACAGTATCAAAGTGGTGTTTATTATACCTTGTAGTCAAATGTTGAGACCTTACGTCGACTAGAGACCTGGATCAGTAGTGGCGTGTCGCATATACCCTTCACTTCAAACCTGTTGTTGATATTTATTTGAGCCATGGTTTATATTGATGCTAATTACTTTCTATGTACCCTTTTCTTAATTTATTTCCCTACCATCCTATTTAGCTGCTCTTTGAATGTCTCAGCATGGCATGAGATGAAATCGACCAAAATAATCCACACCTTCTCCAGGCTGCATTTGCTTCCATTTGGTGTTACAACTGTTTTCATTCATAGGGAGCCTAATCAGATTACATCATACTGAACTTTTGTTTGTTTGCTTTACTCTTTTTTGGAATCATTGACAGGTCAACAATTGTACATTCAAATATGGTACCCTTGAAAGAGCAATCAAACATTGCTTCCTGCATAAACCGGCAAACAGCTGAGGAATATAATAAGAATTCCAGGGATACAGAAAATCCTGCGCCAAGGTACATTCAGGGTCTGCAAAAATTTCCACAAGGTATGTCATTGTTATCAATTATCATCATGATTTGTTAAGTTTGTATGCGTTGTAAGTAATCAATAATCTAACATTCTTGTATTCAGCAAAACCTGGAAAAGTTGTTGGGCCAGTGATTCCATACGAATATGCAAGTGTTGTCAAGGGTACATATGATCCAAGGACATTTGTGAGAGGTTCTATTCTTCCTTCTCAACCTATCCCCCCTACGAATCACTATGAAAGATCAACCTCTGGAAAACAAGAAAGGTCAGCAACAGAGGCTGACAAGGATGTGTCTTTACAATCAAAACTTGCTCAGCAATGTGGTGTGAATGCCAAAATAGCACCAGAGATAGCTATAAATATTGACACCGTCCCTTTTTTCATGACACGAGCAGGAATGAACAAGATAGAGCAGGATGACCGAATAGCCCTAGAGACAAAGTTGCTGCAGTCACAGGCTCATCAATATGGTGGATTAGTACCACTGCTCATAGAAAGGTTGAACCTGTTCAGTATGGTATGACAAGGTTGTTCTAGAAGAATGTCTTGTGAATAATTTGGCCAGGTGGAGCGTTTCTTGTGGTGAATAAGAAAAAGGTTCTTCATAGTGGAGAAGTAGCAGTCTCTGGTGGTGATTTGTGTAAGATGATGACGAGAGTTGGTGCTTCCACAGAAAGAGCTAGCTTTCTCTGGTCAAACCTTGTATACATTGGTTTCAGTTATCAATAAACTGTTCAACCGAATTTGAGTCCTATCTTGTAAATCAATCCACACATTCCTTTCCTCGGGATTTTTTTTTTTAATATAAATATCCTGCAATAACTATTTTCCAAATAGAAACCAATAAATCAGACTGCTGTACTAGTAAAAATGTCGAAAATGTTAGTGTTTTATGCGTGTTATACACAGGATACAAAGGAGTTTCATTGTTCAACCATAGTTCTTTAACCCCCTTTGGCCTTATTAAAACAGATTCCTCACAAGTTTCTTTAACAACTGGATTCCATTTAAAATTTTATCAAATGGTTCAAATGCTACCAAATTTTCCTAACCTAGGAACAGTAAACAATTTATCCTGAAACTAGGTTTGGTGTTTGCATAATTTCCTTCTATTTATGTTTTTTTTAATAAAAAAGAAGAAATAGACACCTCAGTGTTTTTATTGGAATCAAACCCCAAACAAATAGTTTGAGCATTGGATCGAATACGACATCACAGTATTTCTTATGATTTTGAAAATTTGAACGGACATGTGCCCACCTTCACCCTCATGGAGCCACATTGGCCTTCCATGTGTAGGCAGTCACTGCAGCTACCTTTTTGGAAGCTCTATCTAGTAAGCTAGCTATACAGGATAAGATTAACTTTATGTGGAGGCTAACTTTCAGAATGTACAACCACTTGTAACTCTTGCTTTTTTCTAGTACTTCTTACTTCAGAATAGTTAAAATGCTAACGGTGGAAAGTGTGATGCAAAGAGACTTGTTTAAGTTGTTACTAACCTGTCAGAAAACCTGGTGGAACACTCTTGTCAGAGTAATGTTACATTGCAGCCCACATAATAGAATTGAAGATTTAAA
>PYAF01005855.1:1088825-1104996 GCA_007407185.1 Glycine tomentella | reverse complement strand
AAAAAAAAAAAAAAAAAAAAGAGCCACTACTAGATGCTTGGCTCTAAAATGTACTAACATGGTTTGTTGATTTACATTAATCAGACATTAAAAGTAACAAGAATGTCCTAGAAAATGCGGTAAAAATCTGAAATTGAAACACGGAGTTGAGATAATGCATTTGAATGATATCTGGTCGCTTGTTTATTGTGTGGCATTTACTGCATATGCAAGCTGCAGACAACGCGGGGCTCACCAATAAAAGTCTGAGTCAGTTCATGTGCTGAGCATTAAGTTATAAACAGGTTGAGAAAAATCCTCATTCCTCCCTCTCTACAAAGACCAACTGTGAATATTCCTCACCAGCTGCATGCATTTATTTTTCCTTTCCCTTTTTTTTTTTTTCTAAAACTAATTGCTGATATTGTTGCAATAAGTTTTGCGCCAGGGATTTTTTTTTTCATTTACCTACACATCCTAAAAATGGCGTTAAAACTTCCTTTTCCTTGTTTGGACCTATGTGGTGCCATCATGCCTGCCTAGTTCATTTATATTCACAGAATTTTCTTTAATTAAAGATGATTAATTCAATGTTTGGTTATCATCATACATAACATTGTTAAATAAGTTAAATGTTATCAACGTGGGATATGTCTATAAAGGTGGATTAGTGTCTGCCTTATAATGTGACAAACCAAGGTTTAAGTATTTATGTTTAGTATCTGATTGTGTCTCAAAGTTAAATGAAAAATACAAGTGATAAGAAAAAAAGTTAAATGTTAGTTAATATTCATGATTAACATGTTAAATATTTATTATTTGTATTCTTTTATGTTTTATCTATGTCCTCGTGACCTACTACTACTAGGAGGGAAATAATGGAAAAATGTCATTAGGTATCCCTAGAGGCCTACCATGTGAGAGCTTCATTTGTTTGCACCCTAAGGAGATCGTAATAAGTCCAAAGGATGAATAGAGATAACGGAGAAAGAAGGTCCGTCAAAAAATGTGAACAGAAACAAAACTCAGGTAGGATGTCCACACATTTGGAGTAAGATTAAATTATGATAGTATTGAATTAAAATAGCTCTCTCATCAATGAATGATACATGCCAAGCAAGGCCCTTATGTAACAATTTGATTCAATTTCGTACAAGAAATGGTGGTACGGACCCCATTAATCCATTACCTATTACCCTCCAGAACAAAAAAGAAAAATAAAAAGAAAAAGGAAAAAATTGTGAAGGATTAGAAAAAATTTGTGTGGCATTAAAAAAAAGGGTGGTGTAGTGTGTGAATGTGACAAGAACAGAGGGATCCGAGTGGGTCTGAGCACATGGAGTCCCATATGCCCAACACAACCAAATCTCTCATACAATCCCAATGACCCAATCCGCCGATTGGTTTCCTTCTTGGAAACACCACCACCTCCCCTCTCTGATTCTCCTCTCCACCACTCTCTCTCAGGGCCACACCACACCACTCACCACTAATTACGGACACCCTCACCTCACCTCACTAAAGCTGCAAAACCAATCACTACCAAATTAACAAACATATCAGTCATCTTTTCACTCTCTTACACTACTTTCATATCATCAAATTTACAAGTGTTATATATTTACTGTACTACTATCATTTATCAAGCTTTTTCTTTTTCTTTAGTCAAATAATAGTCTGTATCTCACGCTTATTAGGAGATAAAAATTATGTTGTTTATCTATAAATTTTTGTGTTTTATTTTGATTTTTATAATTCTTTTTTAATTTCTTAATAAATATCCTACAAATACTAGTTAAGAATATTCTTTTTTACTATCCTGGTATATCAGCATATATCGGACTCTAACGCAGTCTTCTGTATAACCATTATCATGTAACAAATTACCATAAACATTTATGACCCAGTCTATTTGCCTAGCTATGATGTTTATCTATAGCATTTATGTTATGGTAATATTGTCTATAATTGATTCTTATTTCTTAATTGTATGACTTAATTACAAATATTAAAAACCTGTAAAAAAATTGGATTCTTTTCTCCACCTTTCTCTGTTTTTTTTTTTTTGGTGAAAATAGATATAATTAACTTTCTTGGAAATATCTCAAGCTTTCATCACCATTCACTTTTTTCGTCCTTTTTTTAATGTTTTTTTTTTTTCATATCTTTTACTCACGATTAATGATTTTTGTTTTTGCTGTACATAGTGACTAGATTTTTATTTTTGTGTGTTCTGTCAAATTTATTATCTGTGCAACATTTTTTTAATGCAAAAAAACCCATCATTCAAGGCAGTTGATACCTTTCATTTCAGATTATTGAATTTTTTTACAGGCATTTATTATTATGGATACGACATAATCAATCATTTAATAAACATACTGTAGTCATGTTTCTTCTGTTTTCTGTTTAATTAAGGGAGTGACATATTTTATACGATAATGCCACTTAAATGCGAACTTAACTTCTTTATCCAGAAAACCAACTTGTCCTAAATTAGCTAAGCATGAAGTATTTGATTTCCTTAAAATCCCAAGTTGTTAATTTAATAGGGGTTGGGATTGATATGATTCTTGGATTTTACATGATTAATTTGGCCTAAAAGGGTCAGAAGGGGGGGTTTTGTGGGGCTCAAGGTGGGGTCACTGGAAAGTAAACACGTGGCAGTCATGCGAAGGGTGGTGATGTAGATCATATGGCATATGAATGAAAGAGAAGAGAGTGGAGAGGCACATGGGTGGGTGTTAGGTTCAAGGAATTCATGTGAGCACATGTGCTTTCTCCCCTTTGTTTTGTGTCCTGTGGGACCATTTTTTTATGCTCTCACATCTCCACTCCACACCTCACTCCTTAACGGGGTTGCATTTTCACTCACTCTTGTAAACTTTTATGCTTTCACCTTTCTATCTCTCTCTCCAAACTCCTCTTCTTTTGAATCTTACTAGTTAAGAGTCCTTAAAATCTAATGCCCATAGATATTTTATAGATTATTAGCAAGATGCATGTGTTTAACATGTTATAATTGACCATAAGTATCCTATTAGTGCTACTAAGATTATACTTTCCCGTGTTCTTGTAACACCCTCTAAAATCTATGGGTATAGCAATTATTTGATTTTTTAAAAGAATAATTTAGTTTAACATATTTTTATTAATAATTATTAGAGTAATATCATATTTTTATTCCAAACTCCTAGGAAGGAAACACTGAGCATTAATGACAAGGTAATATAATTCTTTGATGTTATTATTAAAAAAATTATACTATAACCTAATTAAAAATATTTTAATATATTTTTAAAATAATTATTATAAAGACAAAATTTAGATACAAATCTATTGGTGTTATTTGTGTTGCTTTCTAATCGAAATTAAAGTTTCACTTCTATAATTCTTGTAACAAAAAGGATTATGCATTATTGGATAAAATTCAGATGCATGTTCTTGAAGTTCTATTTCAATAATGCACACTAATATTTGATGAAATTATTTGTTATCCATATTATATGGATGAAACTCTATTCTGATTAGAAAACAATACGAACAATACTTTTGATACTGCATTTAAAATTTGTTTATTATAAAGGATAAAATTACTAGAAAGTTTATTGTAAAAGTGAACACCATATATAATTATTTGTGATGATATAAAATGTGGAACATAAATTCTAAAATATAAACAAAGTATCTAACATGATGATAATATTTTTTTTGGAGAATTAAGATATTTTTCTATCTTGAAAGCTAGATAATCTCTCAAGATAGTGTGATTTATTTAAGAAATTATTGATCTCTTTTAACAGAAGTGGCATTAAGAAAATGAGAATTTAGAAGGGGGAGGGTAAAAAAATTTGATGAGGGAGTGATGTTGGTGTGTGTGGAGCGTGAAGGCCAACTCATTGCTCCAATCCAAAACTCGGGGGCTTCTTCTTCTTTGTGTTGTGAGGCCAAAACCAGTGGGACCAGCTTCGTTGGCATTGACATTTCTAGAGCTCAACAATAATTTAACATCTTCCTCTTCTTCCCTCCCTCCCTCGCACCACAAGACAACCACACCTCATTCATATAACTCCCTTCTCTCTCACACACATCACATTACTATTACTACTACATGTCATCATCATCATCCATGGAACAACAAGATAACACTATCATACCCACATTTCTAAGAAAACCTGCAGCAGACCAGAACAACAACAACAACAACACCCCCACCACCCCTTCTCACATCTCTTTGCATGTTTTCCGCCGCTGCAGGAGGCGGTGGAGGAAGGAAGTTGCAGTGAAAGAGGCCGTGAAAGAAGATGAAGATGAAGATGAAGAAGATGACGGAGAAAAAGAAGAAGGAGAAAATGAAGATGTTGATGAGGGTGATGACAGACAAGAGATAGAGAGGAAGATTCATGCATTGCAGAGGATTGTGCCTGGTGGGGAGTCTTTAGGTGTGGACAAGCTCTTTGATGAAACTGCTGGATATATTCTTGCTTTGCAGTACCAAGTCAAAGCCTTGAGGGCTCTCACTGGCTTCTTTGACAAGTTGGACAAGGAGAAGACAAAGTTTGGAGGTTGATGAATGAATGAAAATGAATAATCCATGGTAATGATGATGATGGATTATGGAAGCAAGCAGCCTAGGTTAGGTTCTTTTGGTTTTTCCCACAGACTCCATTAGTTAGAATTTTTTTTTCTTCTTTTAATTTTTATGTTTTCCTTTGTTGTACTTTTGGAAGTTGGGATCAAGGAAAATGTTTATCCCATGATCGATGTTCTTAGATTTTTATTTTTTAATTTTTATTTTGAAGTTCTCATCAGTTCGTTCTTTCTTTCTTTCTCACTGTTTTCTTTTTTTCATGACTTTATCTATACATCTTGAAAGTTGATATATTCTTACGCCGCATAATAGTGTTACAGAAGGAGTTATTGATTTTGGGCAACCGTTGTAGGAATCTTATTAACCTGTTTCATGATCTGGAGTGGAGTAAAGTTAGAGTGGGTGCAAGTGTATGACACATTATGGTGTAGCTAATTCGATGTACGTGGGCTGTGACGGGTTTTTTGGCTCATCTTGGTCCAGTGGGCCACCCCTATTGGGTCTTGAAATCTGGATGAGATCAGACGTTTTTCTAAAGTAACATGGCACATACACATGTTGTCATTGGTCACTTTCTCTTTTATTTTTTGTTGTGAAAACTTTGCTTTGTGGGGATTTTGGAATAGGGTTGTTTGACTTTTTTGGCAGTTAGCCATTACTACCACAATAACTTAGACTTAGAATGCGGTATACAGGAAAAAAAAAAAATGACCCCCACTTGAAGGGTTGTAAATTTCACATGGCTTCTTTCTCATCCGAGGATAGCATGATCTTCCATAATTTAAGGTAAAAAGGCACACATTGGCGATGATAGTGTTAGCCGAATCATTGTACAGCCATTAATTTGTTGGAGATGCATCACTCTTAACCTTCTTGATTCTTACCTTGTGCATGTACTATTTCAAATATTGAACATAGCTTACAAATAACAAGAGTCACCAACTTTAATATGTTTGCTTGCATTTTGAGAGAGAGAAAAAATGTAGTGGAAAAAGAAGCTCTCTTTCTTTCAAAGTTAACAATATCTGCTTCTGAAAAAAGAAATATGTTTTCAATCAGTAAATTGATACAACAAAAAAAGTTGTTTCCTTTAACTTTAGAATATATTGTACATAGTATCATATATATAATGTCAAATTTTTTATGTTTAAATAATGAAAAAAATGCAAGTAAAATGTTGAGGGCATAATAATAAATACTATGAGATAAAACTAAGGCTGCTCTGAGCAATGTAGCTACTACTACAGCACAGGCAC
Organism: Glycine tomentella; assembly: GCA_007407185.1. NCBI lineage: Eukaryota > Viridiplantae > Streptophyta > Magnoliopsida > Fabales > Fabaceae > Glycine > Glycine tomentella. The sequence goes on along the minus strand of PYAF01005855.1, from coordinate 1,099,170 downwards.
ACCCACTACAGTCACTGTTTTGGTCATCCAACAGAACACCACACTCTGGCAATCAAATTCCAGCATGCTTTTGTGGAAACTCATATGCATTCTCCAATTGCCAACTTCCTGGAACAGTCACAGTCACAGTCACAATCACAACGACAGCCACAGCCATCACAAAATTTTGGAGACCGAATCATGAAAAAGCTTATCGTGTAGGCAGAAATTAACTTGGGCGTGTGACATTGTGCACTACAACAATGTATCCATCACAACACATAAAGCATGCATTCAAAAAAACATTGACAACATGCATGAATTATCTAACTTCTATGTGACTGACTGTTACACATCTGCATAACCACCAAATTTATCTGCAGAGTAAATATATAATAACCACCACCAGTATTGTAATGCCACCTCCACTGATGAAACAAAACTCTAAAGCTTTGTTCATGTTACAATTCAAAGGAATTGGCAGGCAGGGGAGAGATTTTCCCCCATCTCTTCTTATATGAGTTTTAGTGTCACTTCATCCACATAATAAACTTGTGATATCAAACTTATATTAACGGTGATTTTTAATTAAATAATAATATAAAATTATTTTATATTATCAATGTATTACTCTATGATTAATACACTGTTATATAATTTTGTTTTTAAAAATTAAGTTTTAATCCAAAATATAATAAATTTAAGCATTAATTATTTACGCTTTAAATACAAACAGTATTTACATACGGGAATCAATACATTTCTTTTTTAAAACCTTTTTTCTTTAATCCAAATTTATCAGGTAAAAAATAATAATTAAATGAGAAACATTAATTTTTTAAGTAATTAAGTGATTATCATTTTAACAAAAAATGATGGAGAATGAGATTAAAAATCAAGACAAATAATTTTTGTTTGCTAAAGAGGTCTGAAGCCGCCAATTTTTTTTCTTAATCTTACAGATAGGGCGCAATAAATATAAAACCATTTGCTTAGACTCAATATGTTGGATAACTTGGGGTTGAGACCTCTCGTGGGCTGGGGATGAAATAGTCGCAGAGGTAGAGAACTAAGTCCAATTTTTATTTACTAGTATTTTATATTAGAATTAGTTTTCTTATATGGCATAAATGCCTTTTAAGTTCAATTTTTTTGTCATCACTTTTTAAACTAAAACAAAATACAAGTTAAAATCTAAAAAGTATTATAATGATATATACAGGGCCGGTCCTGAAAATTTTTTGGCCCAGGGCGAAATAAAAAAAATGGACCCTAACACACAAATTTTTTGAAATACAAATAATATTAAAATTAAGGGATGGAAAAAATGGGCTCCTAACACGTAAATTTTTTGAAATACAAATAATATTAAAACTAAGGGATAGAAAAAATGGGCCCCTAATATCTAAAATGAACCCCTAATACAAGTTTTATTTTTATTTTATTTTTTTAAAAAAATATTTTTTACTTAAACGATCGATACAAAAAATTTTGGGCCCTGGGCGGGGCCCCTGCCGGCCCTGGATATATAGAGTTAAGTTTACATATATTCCATGGTTGACGATTGTCATTTTGTTTTGTATATATGTTTATATCACAATATTTGAAAATGTGAGATGTCATGTATGCTATTAATATATGAAGTAAATAATAATCTAATTTGTTAATAATATTCTCTCTCAATATAATTATATTATTTTCTTTTAAATGAGCTTTTACCTTGTGAGTATGTATGTTTGTTTATTTTTTTTGTTTGACTGTTTTAATGAGCTTAACCACGTATTCTTTTAAGATATTATATTATGTAGAAATCAAATTGAGGTCATTTTCTACTATCTCAATGTACACCCATTAGTAGGTTGTTTTTAGTTTTATTTCTTGATTGATATATGCCATATATAAACAAATCTAAAATATCCGTATTGGAATTTGGAAGTGTTTTAAATCAGAACGTAGAAAATGAAAATGGAATTACCCGAATTTGACATGCTGGCGCACCCATCACGGAGAACATAACTTCAAATCTGAACCGTTGGTTGATTCTGATCTCACTATCAGAGCACTTCCTTTTGTGAAGGAAAAAGGTGAAAACGAAAATGGTAAAGTTAAAGATATTTTTGACGCATACACCACTCAAAACCCTAGTCACACCCATTCCATAAAAACAAAGCTTTTCCTTCCTTTGTTACTTTCCCAGAAAATCCTCCCCATTTTTCCTGGAAAATTTATCTTCCGTTTTCTCGCTGTCACCACCGCACACTCTTCACGCCTTCTCTCACTCTGTACTGTCCTTACCTTAGTCTTGCTCTTTGCTTTTGCTTCATAAGAATGTACCCCAACAATTATTTATTCATTTATTTTTTTAATTGTTTACTTCATTGTATAATTTGATTCACGAATCGTTATTCAGTTACTACTTCGAGCTTATAATTAAATTCATTTTCATTTTCCGCGGTGCAGTTTCGATTTCTGGCTTAATTAACCGTTTTCGGTGTTTGCATTTTTTCGCTGTTTGGCAGAATCTATTATGGCGGATGAAGGTGTTGCCAACGGCGGCGTCTATGATCAGTACGGCGAAGAATCGGCTACTAAGATCGCGGCGTTGCAACGCGAGCGCGACGAATTGGTGAGCGAAAACGCGGCGAGGAAGGAGGAGATCAAGAAACTGACGGCGGAGCTCGACGGATTGAGGAGCGACGGTGCAGATAAGAGCGAGAGGATCGAAGAGCTGCAGAGAGAAGTAGCGCAGTCTCATGATGCTGCCAAAACGAAGGAGGTTATCGCCGCGAGGGCGGCGGACTTGGAGACGGAGGTGGCGAGGCTTCACCACGATATGGTATCGGAGATGACTGCGGCAGAGGAGGCGAGGGCGGATGCCGCTGAATTGAGGAAGGTTTTAGGAGAGACAGAGTCTAGGGTTGAGTCTCTGGAAAGGGAATTGGCTGGGTTGAAGAAGGTGAAGGCTGAGAGTGAGGTTAGGGTTAGGGATTTGGAGAGGAAAATTGGAGTTCTGGAGACTAAGGAAATTGAGGAAAGAAACAAGAGAATTAGGTTTGAGGAGGAGACTAGGGATAAGATTGATGAAAAGGAGAGGGACGTTAAGGGTTACAGACAGAAGGTTGAGGAATTGGAGAAGGTTGCTGCTGAGAAAAAAACCGAATTGGATGAGTTGGTTAAACAGAAGTTGAGGTTGGAGGAGTCACTTAGAGAATCTGAGGAGTCACTTAGAGAATCTGAGGAGAAAGTGACTGGTTTGGAGTCGAGTATTCTTCAATTGCGTGAGGAAGCAAAGGAAGCCGAGAGGGTGATCATATCGCTGAATGAAAAGGCTGTGGAGACGGTTGAGACGATTGACAGAGGTTTGAACGGTGTACACGGCGAAGGGAAGAAGGGATTCAAGTTGCAGTGGCCAGTGGTGGCAGCAGGGTCTACAGGAGCTATTGTTGCAGCTGCTGCTGTAATCTACGTCTGCTATGGGAAACGGAGGTGATTTTCTGTGATCGGAGAGTGATCAAGGAATGAGGGGAATTTGAAGGGGAGGAGGAAGTTGTAGAGGTTAGACATACCAGGTCTTCAGTAGTCATAGATTTGCTGCTGCGGTTTTGTTTGTCACAAAATAATGCTGCTTCTCTGGCTTTTGTTTTTGAAGCCTGAATTTTTTGCTCATGTTGAAGTTGGCATACTACTTGTTTGGTTTTTAGTTGCTTGTGTTATGAGGATCAAGCCATTGTGTGTGTTGGATTTAATAAATAGGTTGCATAATTGAGATTACATTTTTCTATGTGTTTAGTTTGACCCTTATTAGCTTGGAGGATAACAATGGCACTGCTGACCCTTAGTTTAAGGTGGCACTTGGTAGTTGGTATCACCTTTGTCAAGTTGTTCAGTTTCTGAAGTTGACTTCTCTGCAATTATTAGTCTTTTTCATGATGATTTTCTCAGCATGTCTTTGAATGTAGAACCACATGGTGAATTATATGATGTTTCAGGACTAGATGATGTCACTGATTTTTTTTTTTTTTTGTTATTTTTGTCTTGGTGCCATTGTGGTTCTATTTAATGGGTTTGGAGAAACTGTTGCGATGTGCTCAGTGAGAGATGCTTTATCCAGTCCTGCTCTTTTTTTTTCTTTTTTTTTCTTTTCTTCTTCTTCTTCTTCTATGCTTATATCCCATCGCATCTGTGGTTATTGTCTTCCGAAGAATTCTTATTTGGTTGAAAGTTTTTTTCAGCTGTAGTTATAGGTGCCCTAGGTGGTGGGTTTGGTGTATGAAAGCGTGGCTTGCATTGCATCCTTGGTTTCCACTTTTTAATGGTTTCTGTTAAGTTGCCATACTATTAACCTTTTGCTTTAACTTAAAGAGACACGAGTTTATTTCGTGAATTTGAAGATCAATGCCAAACTTGTGTGGACTGCTATGCTAACGTTAGATACTATTATCAAGCAGTTGCTGACAAAATTTGGTAGATACTAAGCTATTGTTTAACTGCTAGGAGGCGAAATTCTGTGAGCTCTTGTATTTTTGTTGGAATTTATCTTTCGTTTCTGCAGTGTAGCACATAAATTTTTGTGGTTTTCCAACTTCAATTATTATTAAGATCGAATCCACTTAATGCGTTCATGTTGTTTATGCGCGAAGAAAGTCTGTTTATATAAATCCCCTTAATCTGATGCTCCAATTTTGTATTTATCTATCTCTTGATTCTGATGTATAAAAATCTCATAAAACTATTTCTAGCGTGACAATCAACGATTATGCAATGTTGGAAGAACCCGGCACGAGCTGCAACCCTTTATGACTCCCTGGCTCTAGAAATTTGAACACCAAAATCAACAAAATGATTTATTGGTTAGAAAAACGGTTCCTACTTTAAAGAGCTTACGTTTTACCTTATTTAAAATTAAAGGTGAAGACTCAATCAAGTAATATTTAGCTTAATTTTTTTTTGGTGTTACATAATAATTTGCTTAAATATTAAATGAAATTGATTTTTTTAAGGCGAATTAAAAAGTCAATTTCCCAAAATAATAAAAAAGAAACATTAGCCACTGTAAGTTGCATGATATTCAGGTAGAAAAAGCTTTTGCCGAGCACACATATAGTATGGCATTTATTCTGTAGGGTCATTACTCATTACTAGTGTAACTTTAATAAAATCAGTGTGTCTCAGCTTTCATTTAAATTATCCTTAATTTTCAGCTTTGGATTCGTAAGACTGTGTGGTAAGCAAAAAGCGTTTTAGCTACGCAGTGTCAGCCTTTAACTTTTTGGGCCCAACACCACCAGGCAACGATAGATCTTATCAAGAAGAGAACCTTTCAGTTGCACTTCGTTTAGATGGCTGACACTGGGTTGATGCATTTCGCACACCAAAACCTTATAGTGTTTAAGCTTACAAATCATCATCATCATTAAGATCATCATCAATACTTTAATAAATTTCTTCATTTTCTATATCTTTTAATATTAGACTATTTTGATAAAATTCCATTTTTAATAATATATTATTATTTTAGTTATTGCACTATTTATTTTTATTTTTAATGAAATATTTGATCTTTGAACAAAAACTGATAAAATTTCAAAATATACTATAACATTATCTAAACGTATAATTGAAAAAAAAAATCTCAAACATACCCTTTTATGTTATTTTTTCTTCCATTTATAACTTAATTTAACAACTAATTTTAATAATATTTTTAATTTCAATATAATAGCATGACAATCAGTTAAAAATTTCTAGCTATAAAAATTATTTTTCAACATCTAACTAATTGAATATTTGACCAAATTTAATGGGCAAAGTTTTCTTTTGGTAATTATATTATTAGTACCAAGTATTCTTTAAAAATTGGTAAGTTTTCTTTTAAAAATAATTATATTATTTTTAAAAGCTTGATTATTTTTTTTAACTGACAAAAAAGGGTAAAATGGTAAAGATAAATTGGGGGGCGGGGTTGAACTTACTCAATTTGGTAAAAAAAAGATGTGAGAATAACAATCCTTTTAAGGCTATAAGTATTTGTGTTTCTTAGATAGTCATGCTCCAAACATTTCCTTCCTCTCTTAACCATCATTCATGGAATGTGCAATGGTGTCATCCCGATGGATGGAAATAAATCTACGTGACAATCACCAACCAAACATGAGACAACTTAATTTACCCTTTGAATGTTTCATTTTCAAAACAATGACCTTTGTCTTTGGTTTTTGTAGTTCATTTGTTTAGCTCTTGGCCTTTATGATAAAAGGCATTTCTGTCTCTATAATATAAGCCTACAAAACTATGGGAAGAAGAATGAAGTGACACATTGACTTCGTATATATCATAACGTGGTGAATGTAAGATAACTTTTGATAATAAATTCTAGTTCATGGAAGTTTACGATTTGCCACAGCTAAAAAATGTACCATACATTTTGTCGTTTTTGAAAAGAAATAATGTTAACCACTCTTACTCTGAAACGAAGCAGGAAAGCAAACCAGAACCCCTTAATTTGAGGCCCAAAGAATGCACGCAGAACAGATTTTGTCTCCTTAGAAAGGGCACCGTCACAGCCTATGATTGTGCAATGCCTCAATAACTTTAGCTCGAGGTCCAACCTTTTAAGATGCTTTGCCCTGTAATATTAAAAAATCAAATAACGTTTCACAACTTAGAAAATGGCCCTAAAGCAAAGCTAATTAATTTTGACAAATGAACAGATACTTAAATTTGGTTATTGGCAATTTTCAGATCAAGAAGACCGAATCAGTTTGATTACAATTTTTTCTTAAAATATCATCTCAACATTTAGAAATTTGACATGACTTGGGTTTTTGACTCTTGAGGAGCATCAGTGATTATAACACATATATCAATATCCCTTTAAATAATTGTTGAAACCAATCTACCATATTAGTACATTGCTGCCAATGGCACTTAAAGGACTATTGAATGTATGTGGTCACTAAAAATTTCAGAACCGAAGTCTTGGCCAAATAAAAAGATATACATTATTAACTAATCAGTATAAAGATTAATATATGACCTTACAAGATAGTTATAAGTTATTATTAAAAGTCAACAAATTTATTATATATGATAATTTGTAATTAAATAATAATGTAAAATTATTTTATATTATTAGTGTATTCAGTAAAAAATATAAGCTGATAACCAGCAATGTTAACCATATTGACATAAAACGAATGCTAGATTGGATTCATCATCAGTAAGCATGATAAATATTCAGGCAAATAATTTTCAATTCTTTTCTTGTTTAGAGGAGGTACTTTCATTGCTAATATGTAGGTAATTGATACACAGTTGGACTCCTACTTCTGTTCAACACTGACATAATTGATAATGAGGCTGCTTAGCATCAAGTTTTTATTTGCATAACAGCTTATCATTCTCCTTGCAATTTCCAAATAATTTGAAAAATCACTAATTAACGCCATATTTTGCAGCTAATGTAATCAAAACAATTTTCTGATACTTAAATCGAAGCAATTTTAAGTCTTATTTTACCGACAGTTTTAAAGGGAGTAGTAAAATTTTGTTTGAGACAGCACAACAGCTCTAAAGCGTATCATACCTTCTTTTTTTTTTTTTCAAACTTACAAGACAAAAAGCAATAAAAGGATTCTGATGCCAACTAGACTATTCTCTTCAGTGGGTTACGTAAAGTCTTAAAATAAGGAAAATGTATAATTTGTATGCCTTGGGGTCTCCAAGACAAATCATGAAATATTCCCATTAGGTTTATATGTTATTATAGTGACAGTTAATACTTACTTCAGACCCAATTAATTAAGCTGTATACCATTTAGCATTTAGGTATACAGTTCAACTAAATGCTCATTCAATAAATTGTACAAAGAAAATAAGTCACTTTCATGAGCTGAATTAAGTTTCATATCATCAGCCCTTTCAAATATCTGATTCATCAGTTATTTAACATTTATTTTTGGTCAAAGAAAAAATAATCCTTGGTTGAGGTTTACTCACCTTGAATTATCTATCACCACCCCTCATAATCTCAAAGAGTCCGCAGCAACTCTTCCAAGAGGTGTTTTCCCTTTGAGCCACAGGGATAATGGTCTGTCACACACAAAAAAAAATGATCACTACAAACGTAAATGCATATGAAATTACAAAGACAAACCTTATATTAACCAACACTTGCTTGGCATAAACTGAAATGTTTATACGAAACTATCAGAAAGTGTGAATCACCCACCGGGTTTTCAGTGCTTTCAGCATCGGGAACACTTGGTGATGGTTGAAAAGATTCCTTGGCACTTTCATAGGATGACTCTTCTTGACAACCTGATGGTTCCTCAACTTTCTCATCCAAAGTTGGCTCCAAATCCAATGATTTCTCAATTATGGTTGGAGCAACCTGGTCACTCTCATCTGATTTTAGAACACTTGTTTTCTCTGAAGCCACATCAGTTAGAGGCAAAGAAGAATCACCATAGACTTCATTTGGTTCCTCACTCTCTCTAAGTAACTTATCTGTCACAACTGAAGACAAAACATTCTTCTCCTCTCCACCAAACATCATGTACTTAAATGTTTCAACCACAACCACTTCAGTTTCTCTTAGTCCCTCATTTCCTGAAACTGAAAAAAGCTCATTATTGTTCTCTGAAGAGGGCAAATCTGGTTCCTTTACCTCATGATTAACCACAGCTAGATCAGATAGAAAACCTTTCCCTTTCTCTTTCTTCAGTTCCAATTCTACAGTATCTGATTCCATTGTATTCTCAACTTGAGCATCTTTCACAGTATCAGGCTCAAAAGTCTCACCAACTGATTCAGAAACATCTTCTTGTGCATCTTCAACTTTGCCTGACTCAACCAGCTCCTTATTCTCCTCACTTTGTGGTTCCTCTTCTTCATCAACTTCAACAACCACCTCCTTATCTTCACTCGAAGTTTGTGTTTCTACTTTGTGGCTGTCTTGTAATGTTCCATTGAGAGATCCTTTCATTTTCTTGCCGTGGTTTGCTGAAACAGCTGCCCCTGCAGGTAAAAAGAATGACCCTTTATTTATTCTCTTCGACTACAACAAAATATACAATAGCCTTGGCAAATCAAATCGGTGCCAAACTGCCAATGAACATTTTTCCTTCCTTAAGAAATATAATACCAAAGTAGCCTAAACCAGTTGGTGTTAATTGTTATTGAATGAAAAAACAAGAAAACTAACAAAAATAACTTAATAAGATTAAGGAAAGTAACAATAAAAAACATAGGATACCCAACAAGGATCGATGTACAAAGAACAGATGGACATAAAGAAAAAGAGGACACACACAATACAAGTAGGTTGAGAATGGAGAGAATAATAGTGATTACCTTGAAATTGATCAGAAGGAGGAGAATGGTGGTTGAGAATGGTCAAAGTTTTGAGTTTCTTGGCTTGTTTTGCTTTGCTTCTTGAAGCTGGAGGCATGGACGCTGACTGGTTGTTCCAGAGAATGGTGGATGAAGATTGGTGTTGGTGTCAATGCCAATGGCTATACTGTAGTGTATGTGTCAGTGTGACTTCTCTTTCTTTTTTTCTTTGCTTCTTCTGTTTACTTATATAAAAGAATAATAAGTGCTTTTAAATTGAATTGAAACGCTCATGGAGGGAACTCAAGTGATGATGAAACGTTACGGCTACAATCATCACTGCCTAATAAAGGAAGTGCCTCAACAGTTCCATCTCAACGTAAAGTATATTTGTGTGTGTGTGCGAGTAAAGATGTTAGATGTGTACTATCTTATGGATTACTTTTGTTATTGTTACCTTAAATTTTGAGTATTAGTACCTTTGTATCCTAAACCAATAAAAGAATAATTATTCATATATTCAAATCACATCATAAATTAATTAGAATTTAATTTATGGTGTTTTAAATTTTTAACTACAAATTTATTTCAATTTTTTTAAAATATTAAATATGAAAAATATACAAATGCAATGGAATGGGCAACAAAGTAATTATAATTTTTAGGGATCGTTTAGCGATTAGAAAATATCAAGATACTAAACAATAAGTCATTATTTATATTATTTATTAGTCTATTCAAGGTATCAACTTACAAGTACAAGGTTACAACTTATAATTTACAAATTTACAAACAATAAGTCACTTTCTCTTTAATTATAGTATTTGTAAGTTGTACTGTAACGCCCCCTCATTAATCAGGGTCATTACCAAGCATAAACACAATCAAACACATAATCAATCAGAGTTTAAGCAGTTTGGAAGCATATACTAACAGCAACATCATCAAATGTCATCTGTATAACACTGTACATCATAATATATGGTGAATATATCTCACAACTGTATAGATACAAAACTGTACAAATATACCC
>PYAF01005855.1:1064850-1088725 GCA_007407185.1 Glycine tomentella | reverse complement strand
ACAACATCCTGATTACATTCCCTAAAGAACCTAAGCCTGATATTAGCCCTATCAATACATGGTTACTATTCATCAACTGTCAACTTCATAATTCAAACGGTAAAACTTAGGTTTCTTACCTCAAAACAGTCGTGGATAGCTAGAGAATCACTTCTCCAAGCTTCAACGTCCGTGAATCACTTCCCTTTCCTTCCAAATCCAAGATTTTGTGAAACTGGCTGTAGTATAGTAGGAGGAACCACAGTTTCTGCAAAATTTTCCGCAGCTTCCGCATATTTATAGACTGCTACAGTAACTGCTACAGTAACAGTAACCCGGTCCGTGAAGCTACAGTAACCCGGTCCGTGAAGCTACAGTATGCTACAGTAACCCGGTCCGTGAAGCTACAGTTACAGTAATTACTAACTGCACCCAGCAATTACTAACTTCACCTGCTACAGTATCGTCCGTGAAGTTACAGTACGCTACAGTAACCCGGTCCGTGAAGCTACAGTTACAGTAATTACTAACTGCACCCATCAATTACTAACTTCACCTACTACAGCACCCCGGTCCGTGAAGCTACAGTTACAGTAATTACTAACTGCACCCAGCAATTACTAACTTCACCTGCTACAGTAACCGTCCGTGAAACTACAGTAACAGTAATTACTAATTGCACCCAGCAATTACTAACTTCACCTGCTACAGTAACCGTTACAGTTACTGCTACAGTAACTGTAATTACTAATTGCACTCCGCCTCTCAACAAAGACCAAACCGTCCTTTCGTAAATCCATTTATTTTACACAAATATCACCCAAAATACCTTACTTAAAATTTTGTGATATTACATGTACCAATATTAACCTTTGCTTGATAGGAACAAAGTAAAATTTTACATTACATATTAACCTTTTCAGCATTGTAATGTACCGGAATGTAAATCACATTTTGGAATAAGGTGCAAGAAGCAGGTCCGGTGGTGAAAGAAGCAATTACCCCATCTCTTTACTCATCTTCGTTGAGTCTGTTCGGATACAAGATTAGAAGTGTTTTTGAGAACTTTTCTATTGAAAAAAGCGTTATATTTCAATAGAAAAACTCTAAAAAATATTTCTGACTTATATCCAAACACGTCTATTATGATATCATTTAATCACAAATTAAACTCTGAATAAAATTAATTGCTTCAGCAATTCTGTATGATTTTTAATTTCATAACCTTAATTAGTTCATGTTTTTTTTTTCGTTTTTCAAAACTTCAAACTCTCTTTTTTTGTTGAGGTGAACATATATCATGATCTTCTAACTCTATCAAAATTGATTTTTTTAAAGTGGGTATCACCTCTTATATGCACTCAAACGATCATTAACATGCGTAATTAAGGTTAGTAACATAAGCAATATTAAAAATGTATTTAAATTTTTAACAGTAGATGTCAACGGTTGATTCACTTGATTGAGAAAAACAACGTATTTGTGAATTTATTAGACAAATGAAATATTTTCACAAAGTATCAAGTGTTACAACTTTCAAAGACATCTTCAAATTAAAATGGTTAAGCCAAGAAGTTTAAATACTCATCCTATATATAATAAATCCATTGAACCTTTATACTTTTCTAAATTAATAAAAAAATTATTCAGTATACATATAATCATGCATGCATGGTTTGCCCATGAGCATAATGATCAAACAACATTTATTCGGAAGTCAAGTGTGTTTATTTTTGCGGCATTCAGATGGAAAACCATGAGCAAAGCGTATGAAATCACGACAATAGTCGTAAACAACCCATTTTGAATGGATCTCTTTCAGGTGCTTCCTGATTTGAGCATCAAGACCTTTGTTTCTTCCACTGTTGAAACCCATGCAAGATGATTCCCCAGGTCCTACAATGCACGCATTCGTATTGAAATTTCTGAAACCTGCTATGAATGGAGCTTTAGACCAATCAATCTTAACCTTCCCCCCTCTTGTTGCCCAAAAGTCTCCATCCCATAAAGTTGCATAAACCTTCATGGGTTGACTTGTGGGGAATGGAACACCAATGTTCTCCCTGTTGTGCATCACTCTTATGGGTATGTTATCCACCAAGATTCTACAAACACAAAAAAACATACATATTTAGTTATGTTATATGGTACCACAAGTAGATGCTAACAAATTTATTTTGTTACTTGCATATTTGAATAAATAGTAATTTCACTGACAATCTAAAAGGTTTTAAAGCTATGTACAAAAAAGCTTTATAATGACAAGTGTATATAAATTAAATTCTTAATTTTATACATATTTATGTTGCTACTTACATTATGCGTTGAGGGTTCCAATCAATTGAATAGGTGTGGAAGTCCTGTGTAGGATCAAACCAAAGATAGAACTGCATCTCACGACCCCCAGTACCATTGGCATAATAATTGGTTGAAAGAATTTGTGGATCACCGGATAAGTTGCCCAAGAACTCTAAATCAATCTCATCATGGTTTGGCCCTTGAGAGCTTAGCTGCATTTGAAATAGTAACATGCATGAATATTATGCAATATATTAATTAAATGTGTATGTTGTAATGAGTTTACGTGTGTGTGTGCATGCATAATGGATAGGACAGAATAAGCAAGTGAATGAATCGTTAAATTGGAACAGGTCATACATAAAATGTGGTGACAGTGCCTGCAGAATTGTCTGGTATAAGCTTGATTTGCATGTCAAATCGTCCAAACAAATACTCATTCTTGGTTCCAATGCCCGAGCCAGAAGATTTGTCCATTGCAAGGGACATGCTTGACCCTCCATCTTGTATGTTAGCTCGATTATCTCCAAAGAGAATGTTAAAATCAGTGTAAAAATTCTCACCCAAAGCAAATTTTGTTGTTGAGGCTAAGCAGAGAGAAAGCATGAATAAAACATATGAAGAAGCCATGTTAATTTGATCATATGAAAAAATATGAATCCGACTAAGGTATTTAAAGTAAAGTGATAACAGTAAAACACAGTGGATTCATATGAAATTAGTTGTCAAAGGTGGTTGCGGGTAATTGCCTCAAGCGCAAAATCGTTGTCACAGAGTTACAGGTCAATACCTTAAAATAACAAAATAAAAATAGTTTTTTAATAACAAAAAGTCTAATTGGATGAGAGATGGTTTTGCTGGCAATTTTTCTTTTTGGGCTTTACATAGTTGTGTCTTGACAAAATTACACAAGTGAAAGCCCAAAAAAGTTAATACTAAAAATTGTAGTATGGGCTGGACCTGAATTAAACCCTTCTTTTATGTTCAGGAGACATCCAGCAAGATAGATTAAATTAAAAAAAATTTAATTCAATAGTAGGAAAATGGTTTAAAGAAAATAATAATACGTACTAGTATCAAAATTTGGGTAAAGTATTGAAAGTATGGTACACGTAAACAAAACTACGTAAGTTATAATAAATATGTGGTGATGGACTCAATTTAGCAATACTGGAATTTCTGTTCTTTATACTGAATTACATGAAATTTTCGGCTGAGTGTGCGCTAAATTTAGCGCCCCTTTGGCTCGATGACTTGAAGATAGTAAAATCATTTTTATAAGCTATTTTTATACATATGTTATCTGCATTACTGTTTTTACATTAAAGAAATTAAAAACTCTGTACAAGAGTTGCTTCATGTGCAGCATGATGGTCATTTGGTCACACACACTCGCACCAAAGGCTCTTCTTGGAGTAAAAATAGAATGCAAAGGGAATAATTGACGGTGCAAATATATGTCACGATCAAGTAGTTATTGTGCAGTGGTAGGTGTCAAATAGTGGTGGTAGTGATGAGCTAGGTGCCCCCAGTGGGTTGCATCTGAGATAGACCATCTTAACTTTCTTCACGTTCACAACTGAGCACTCTGCCACATATCAGTATTCAGTGCCGTGCAATGCAAATCTTTAGAACTGTATCAGAATTCAGGAAACTCTTGTAGCTAAGTCTTCCTCCCCAGACCCACATCTAAATGTACTGCTAACTAAGCAGTAATATCAATCAATTGGTACATCTGGATATTATTATTTGACCGTGACAACCTAAGCTACGTGTCTTTTAAATTTTATTTTTTGCTAAGAATGCGAGGGCTTCTCATTTATGAACCCAATATAACAATTCTTACAGGGCATACTCAATAAATACGTACCCATAATTCTTTTGGTCACGTACCTGTAGCAAAAAAGTTTATTGGGATTTCTTGGGTTATTTTAACATGCTTTAAGATTTCTTAGTTTGGCAATCTCAAGCTTGAACATGTTGTATAATTAAGCTCAATCTCAAGCTTAATTATACAACTTAGTAAGCATTTGTGCTTTTAATTAAGGTTTTTGAGATGTGGACTTTCCGATATATCAAGCAAAACTCCGCTTCTTTCATGTTTGTTTGACGTTTGAGGGACTGTCAACTGTCCAATTGAGGATGGATGGACGTACATCTAATCATTGGATCCAATGTAAATGCTCAAGAAAAAATATTCCAATAAATAAGCATGACTCGTATTTGATCATGTCAAAACTCGAATTTCATCATATGAATTCATGCATATTACATACATACTAAGATTGATATCCAATCCGCTATAAGTTAATTTTGTAACATTGAATTAGATTCATAATTCACTTTTTATATATAATAGAGATCATTTGAATTTCTTGAGTTAATAATCTACTTTAGGACGAATCAATAAGTAGTGTGTTATTAAGTATTAACAATATTTATATCATAATCTTAAACTCTCCAAAAAAATGAGTACAAGTATATATTTTTTTTTTCTTAAGATAGGAAACTAAATAAAAAAACGGTCATAACTCTTTTAACTTTTCTTTTTACATAATTCTTTATACTTTTAATGTATATAAATTTTCTCCCATTTTACAAATATTTATATTTAAATATAATATTTATTTTCATATTATTAATTTTATTATTTATGTTATTCTAATATATAAAAAAATATTTAAAAATTTAATATTTTTTTCCTATTAATAGTTTCAAATTTTACAACCTTATAAGTATTTAATTGTAACGTGTATACAATAAAAGGAGTTTGTATAATGTTTTAAATAGAAGATTTTATGTAATTAGTCAAAATATGTAATTAGGGTACTCTTGTTCATTTTATTTTAAAATAAAGGTTTTAAGTCTGTGAATCATATTAATAAAATAGGAGAGAATTTGTGTAGGTTTTAAACAGAGAAATAAATGTCTAAAAAATGCAAAATAGAAAAGAAATTTGAATAATTTACGTACATAATATTTTTATATGTAAAATATAAATATAAAAATATTTTCTTAAACCAAATAACCCGTTAAAATGGTGTAATTTTTTTTCTTCTTCTCTAAAAGTAAGATATTCTTATAAATAGAAGCCATGATACAACCTTTGAAGCCTAAAGATTACTGAAGTAGGTTCAATTACTTCTATCTCTTTTAACAAAATATTCTCCATATACATGATCAGAGAATCAAATTCCTATTATCATATTTAAGGAACTCAGTTATTTATCAACTGTATTAAATCTTTTAAGCATTTTTGCATTTGGTTCTCAGTGATATGCCTGATATGTTTGTTCTGTCATACTTTGACCTCGCATCCGTTTTCTCTTCTCAGTTGTGTTTTGATATTTAATACTTGATGGTGGTGACAGGTGAGGAAGCTAGAGACTTCCTTTCTAAATTGTAAACGTGTTATCTTTTATAATACACCACTATGTTCTGGTTTGCTATGTATTCATACTATATGTGAAAGACCATGTGATTTTGTCTATTATAAATATCGTCCTTGTAACGTATAACGTATATCATATAGTCATGGATGAACGTGCCCACTTCATTAATTTCCATCTTCATCCTTGTTTAATTAAACATCAGACGGTTCTAAAAGATTAAGAATTTGATAAATTAAAAGAAGCATTACAAATCACGTCTTTCATTAGTTACTAGTTTTCGCAATTTTTTTATTTCAGCCATTTACTTTGGAAATGCTGAAATGTACGTAACACCGATATCTTTTCTGGAGTTGTGATCTTCAATGGATTTGTTTCCCATAACATACATTCTTTTTAACTGCTAGTATATTCCAAAGATGCTGCTCATGTGCATATTTTATATTATGTTCTGGATTTTCTTCGAAATCGAGTCGAAAACTTGATCCGTACCCAAAGTAATTAAATAACATGTGCAAACGCCTCAATTCAAGGACAGCATACGATAGGAAACAAAATAATAATAATTATTGCCTTATTGGTAATGTCAATGTGTTCATAGAGTACAATTTTTTATATGGTAAAACAAATTCATTTTGAGGTTGTATCATGTACACTTGGGAGAAATTCTGATTGGCATTCCAAGGGAAGGGAAAGGCAAAGGGTCCATGGCAACTGGCTCATCTGGATGGAGTAAGAACCACTCATATTGGGTCACAACATAGTGCACAAAGATGAGGATATTTAACCTAGCTAATTGGTACCCTGCACACACTCTTGGCCCTCCTCCAAAGGGAACAAATGCATATTGGGGTACTCCCTCCTCAAACCTACTTGGGTTGAAACTCATAGGATCCTTAAAATACTCTTCATTGTAATGTGTCCCGTATGCTGTCCATAGCACCTGAGAAGAGCCACCACAAAACAAACCCCATGTTATATGATTTATTTCAAAATTCACAAATTATGAGATATGCATGCATGGATTCAATCTGTATAAGAAGGAAAGAAGAATGTAGTATTCACCTTCCATCCTCTAGGTATAATGAATCCTTCATATTCAATATCAGTGATAGCTTTCCTGAAAGAACCAAATATTGGAGGGAACAGTCTCATACTTTCTCTAGCAACTTGCCAGGTATACTTCATCTTCTTTATGTCCTCCAATGTGAGATTCTCACCCCGGCTTTTGTTGCTCATTATAGCAACATGTTCTGCATAAAATTCAGTACTTTCAAGTTTCAATTATCAACTCTAAATACTTTTTTGGATAATTTAAAGAGAAAATAGTTTATGCAGTGACATGCAAATTTTTTTTATAGTTTCATTCAATTAAAATTTGATATTTATGATAAATTTATTGACTTTTATCATAATTATCTTAAAAATTATAGATTTTTTCATTCATTATTGGTTACCAGTGTAAAAAAATTATAGTGTATAGAAATTAAACTCTAATTTAAATATGATGATAGAATTAGAATTAGATTACCTTGAAGAAGTTTTCCAAAGCAATCAGGATGCTGAGCCAACATCTTGAATGTCATAGCAACAGCAAAAGAAGTGGTATCATGAGCTGCAAAAACCAGTAGCACCACATTGTCTATGACCTCTTTTTCACTGATCTCCCCTTGGATCATCCCAGATACCAATTTGGACAGCAGCATTCCATCTTGTTCTCTTCCCAAGCTTCCTTCCATTTCCCTTCTCTTCTCTCTCACCACTTTGACCAACATCTTTTCTATCTCCACCCTGGCCTTCTTTGCTCTCCAAAATTTAGAACCAGGAAACATAACTGCTGGAGAGAACACTCCTTCCAACACTCTTTCAAAGGTATCTAGCATACCTGGCTCCACTTTGATCCCCAACAAACACTCGAACACTATGCTAAAACTGAGGACTTTTGTTGAACGGTAAAGACTAATCTTTTCTTGGCCCTTCCAGTTTGTAGCTAAATGAAACTGAACAGAATTGCACAGTTTTGGAACTAGTAGCTCAAGTCCAGCATAACCAAGGCTTGTGCCAATGACACCGCGGAGGAATCGGTGCCTTTCCCCATCTTTCTCCATGATAGAGTCACTTCCCATGAGCTCAACTGAGGAAGAAGGCCAAGAGCTTTTCACCAACTTGAATTCATTAGACAACAAGAATTTGTTGGCCTCAGCTCCATTCACAACCACAGTTGGAGACCCCATTATCCTTGTTCTGAAGATCCTCCCATGTTTCAGAATGCGAGGATGGACAAACTCTTCAAACAATTGGTTTCTCCTTTGTGCATTGAAGAATTCCATGGTCTCCCCTATCAATGGAAACCCCATTTCCCCTGGTGGCAGCTTTCTTTTGTGTTTGTAGCATTGCTTGTGCCTCAAGAAATTGAAAGAGACTAGCAAAAGTAGTAGCGAAAACAAACCCCACAAAATAAAATACACAATATCCCCAAACATTGGTGAACTTGTAAGGATCAAGGACTTTGAAAAATTTAAGCTCATACCTATAAATTGTTTTAAGATTCTTATGCTGCTTCAGCACATTTTTATAGGAACTTGTGGTTTGTGGAAGAAAATGAATGAAGTCAAACCCAAATGAATTTTACGATTATTATAATGTTGATCATCCTTGAAGTCAATTCCTTCCTAATAAATTTCTAATTTGTGACAAAAAAAAAGGTAATACTATAGCACCACAGCTTGTGTGAAAAGAATACTATGTAGGATTCTTTTATGTAATAGATTCATTGTCCCAAAAGAATGACACGTAATCATCATTACATACCTGAGAAATTCATGATGGAAAATAAAAATAATTTTTCTCTTCATGGTCAACGCTAGAAGCTTTTCAGTTACCCAAGAATCCCTAAAAATCTGGTGAAGTCTCGTTGTTTTATGTGACTTTGGGTCCTGTTTCAGTCATCATGATTGCTCATTATTGCAGCAATGTAAATTCTGATTGGTTGTCTGATGGTGCAGAATCACCGTCTCTGGATCTCAACTTTACATTATCTTCTTAAAGTAATTAGAAAGGTAGGCTGATCACGTTGGAGATAATGTTGTTTGTAACCGCCTAAACACAGTGGTTGAACATTTTAAACAAAGTTTTCGGAGCATGGCGATAAATTAAATCAGCATCATTCCCATGCATGTTAGAAAGCTGGATTTTGTGAATTTATTGCTTGCTGGAGGATGTTTAGTATAGAAGGTTCATCATTTCATATGTCAAAGGAACTAAAAGCAAGCTGTGAATGAATTGTATATAGTTGTTCTTTCACGAGAAATATTATGATTACATTAATAACACGATTTGTATTTGCTCAATGCCACCAAATTTTGACTCGTTGTTAGATTATTACTATATCGATCATCGGGCCAAGATTAACAAATTGTTTACACCATTTCATATGCCAAAATTTGTCTATGCCTTTTACATCTAGCGCTTGATAGATTGTGGACTATTTAACAGAGACTTAAGCCGCACATGGGACCAATTGACTATGCATTCAACATGCCTTTAAACAGATTAATGAGATAAATCAGGCTTTCAAAAGGCCCAAAAATATAAGCCTATGATAAATAATATAGTAGGCTTAGGCTTTGGATCTCTTAAACACATCTCTATTTAAACAAAGTTTTGTTCACTCACCAACAACGGTTTGACACAAGTGATAATAATTTTGTGTTTTTTAATTAAGGTGTTCAAAGTTAGAGAATTACCATTATTATTCCATATGATTTCACTAAACAGGAGTATAATTTTGCTGTTAAAATAGAAGCAAAAGTAAACCTGGTTTTAGTCATGGAACCTTGCCAATGCTGGCTCCACAGCAACTACATTCATAAACCAAATTTCACTCTTAAGAACTCTTCTATTTTGGCAAGTATATAAAAGAAACTTATTAACAACTTTATGGTCCTTCCAATCTGGTATAGTAGTAAACTCGTGGATTCTATCACAATCATATGGTAACCACCGAAACATATTGCCAATAGATTGAGACTGTGGACTTCGAAGGAAGCAACAACTTTTATGTCAGGTAGGAAGCTTCCTATAGACATAATTGTTAGCATGTGATAGACTCAGAAACTTTAGACGGTTGCATTCAATGCAGCCAAGACTTAATTATCACACTTGTGCAGATCAGACGATCAAGAGCATTATCTTTTTTTTGAACATAATATACAATAAAAAAAATAAGAAAAAAAATGTGATAAGATAGTTAATGTGAAGAAAAATTATAGAGAAAAGAGTGTTTACTTCCAATCCTAATCCTAAGGTGAAATAATCAAGGTAGAATTTGAAATCTTCAATGGTCTTTTATGAACTAGTGCATGTTTGAAAATTGGGTGAAAAAATACATTTGTGATAAAATTATTTTTGCAAGAGGATCAAGATCCTCATTTTTATTTTCATTTTTTTTATCAGTTGGATTATATCGGAACGAGCCCCACAACAATTTCAAGTGCAAAGCAAACATGCACTTTAACTCTAAACTCTAGAGTAATTACTTGCAAGACTCTACTATCCAAGTCAATGTATGCCATAGGTGGTGAAGTAAATTAGAATTTGAGTGTGCACTTATATGACTCTCTTCGAGCTAGGATGATCATTCTCATGCAAGATAATGTGAGGGACAGTTAATCCCACAATCCGGGGGTGTTCATTGCTAATTAATGTTTCAGCATTTCACGTTCGTATGAGCTCTTGTGTAACTTTAAGAAAGGTTCTTTAGTGGTGACGAACATTAAACATTGTTGAGTGGTGATGAATTGGACTCATACAGTTTTTGGGTCAACATGTATGCTATAATCAAATATATATAGAGCAAGATGGGTCTAGTAACAGTCCAGAACAAATAATATTATAAAAATAATGTCATATAAATAACAATACTTATTTTTGTGCACATGTAAATTTATAATTAAAAATTTGATTAATAGTGATTATTCCGTTAATAATTAACATAATGGATACAACTAAACAAAAATTACACATCCCTCCATAGACTCTTCATTACACGAAGGTAAGAATGATGGATATTATTGGTAATTTTATCTTTACATATACAAAAAGACTATATTCGAGATTCGAATTCATGACCAATATATCATCAAGATACAATTTTACTGCTTTGTCAGAACTCGTCCTCAAGAATACACCTATTGGCCTTGTTATTTATTAGTCATCTTCCTGCCTCACTTCACCCCGAGATTTGTCCAACACCTGTAACCAATCTTTCAAGAATTATTAATTGTTTTAGAAGGGTGGCCCTTCACCAATGTAAAATGAGTTATTTCTAAGTAGTTTATGCAAAAATCAGAAATCACCTTTCTTCTAGTACATTTTTTGGGACTTGAATCCACTAGTATGTTGGATTTAAATTTAGTTAAATATTTTGTTTGTTATGTTTCATAATTAGAATATAAAATAACACTCTTATTTAATTAAAAATGTAGATAATGAATTTAAATGAGTGTCTACCTATACATAAAGTACTATACGAATGATGAATGCTAAAATTATTACCTATATAAAAATGAATTGGAGATGAATAATTTTCTAAAATAGTACAGGTATATGAACATATACTATATCACTCTAACGAATGGAAAGCATTCTCTCCTGAAATTCATATAGAAAGGTTTATGTTTCATGAATATTTATTTCAAACAGAGAAGGTGTTCCTTCCAAAGTCCAAACTGTATGTTTTTCAAGGCAGCAGGCACTCAAAAAGTCAAAATCTAAACTGAAACTCCAGCAAATGAAAAGGTGTTTCAATGTTATCCAGCCTGTCTGAATTATATTTTCAAGTTTCTTACACGTAAATAATGTTCGTCAAAGTATTTCGCAATTTGCTTCCCAAAATGCAACACAGGAAACTTTATTTGGTAACTAAATTAAAAAAAACAACATAACTAACAGATCTAACACAATAGTATAAAACTCAATCAATATTAGATTCCGAGAAAATGTTATCCTCAAGTGGTTCATCCGATGCATAGCTCAAGGGCCAGTTAGTGTACGTTCCTCTGTTTATGGTCGAAATTTGGCAATTTTTGAGTTTTTTTTTTAAAACTTTACATAAAATCAATTTTGAATATACATGTCATGTAGTAGGACACAGAAAAATCCAAATCCTTATTTCTGTCCTATTGATGAAGAACAATAGTATACAAATCCAAGCTTTAATGAATGAACTCAGAAATGTCCCTCCCGTAGCAGCTTTCCCAAAACAGTCAATCCATGAAAAGTTCACAACTCCATTGATGATAGACTTTCCAGTTCCTACTTCAAGAACCATGGATAGCATTTTACTTCCTTAACAAACAAATAGACAACAGTTTTGTCGTTTCTATTTAGTCCATAGGCGACAGCTCATAGCTAACTTGTTTTCCTCCAGTCCTATACACTAGACACACATTTATTTAATTATATCAACAAATATTGAAGTCTATGTTTAGATAATTTTGTCTAAAACATTTATAGGGTAAAAAATAAGTAAAATTTATTAAACTTATCCATAAATTAAAATTTATTTAAGCTCCTTAATTTTGGAATTTTTTTCCCCTTCTCTTTTTGAGGATGGAAAACTGGATTTTAACAGAAAATGTTTCACTTGGAAGGGAATTTCATCTGTTCAGTGTTTCTCATGCAAATCAAAAGCTAAAGATGCTAATTCATGGACAACTCTATTTCCTAATCTTCTAGTGAAAGTGAGAGTAAATTCTTGAAAAACAGAACTCAAAGCTAAACAATCTGCTTTTATTCCATGAAAGGAGTTTCTATAAATACTAGTGAAAATTTTATTCGTGAGATATGACTCCATTAATAAACAGAGTATTCATAAACAAATTCGTAATACAAAATTCAAAATCGATGCTCGAGTAATATCAAAATGTGAGGACAGACAGACATCTTGTAATCTTACCGGCAAAAAAGTGGGGAAAAGCCACTCGTACTCTCCCAACATTTTCTAGTAAACTCCCCTACCCTCTGCCATTGTCATTTAGTTCGGAATGACTCAACACTTGTAATCTTGGACATTAGGATCCCTTTCTCTTTTTTTATTTTTTTATTTTTATTTTTCAACTGCCTTAGTTCAATATATTTTTCTCATGCATGATGAGTATTGCATAAATATTGGATTTGCATGCTAAAAAATGTTTAGAATAAATATAATACTATTTGTCCACCAAAAAAATAGAATGCTAATTATTATTTATTGAGTCAAATAAAAATGTTAGTATTTAAAAAATAAACAAATTTCAATATATATAATATATTTATTGAAATTTATGAGCTAGACTTAGTACAGAAAATACTGACCAGTGGCCACCGTGAATACTTTCCGTCAACTATGTACCCAACAAACTACTCTAAGATAAGGATCCATGTAAAGTTAAAAGTAAAAAATGGATCCAATATCCCCCATTTATTTGAATTAAATTGTCTCACTAAATTTAGCCCACTTTAAAAATCAACGTTAAGTACATCTTTATTTTCTTTGTACATCTATTTTAGAGGAATCAAAGTCCAAGAATAAGTCATTAAAAGAGGAAGAAAAAAAAGTGAGGGAAATTGATAAGCTACACCAAGGTTGTGAATTTTTTTATTCATTTTTCTTTTCTTCTCCTTTTTTTTTTCTTTTTTTTTTCTTTTTGATTCATTCATACCTTGTGGGTTTTGTATTAACTATCATTTTTGAGGGTATCATTATAATAAATATTTAGATGTCTTTCATGGGGCATAATATTGAGAAATCATCCCTGGGGCACGTCTCGATCGGCCCCCAATAAATGCATCCGGTGCTGGAGATTTCTCTATCAAGTATTTGATTTGATATTATTGAAAGATAAAGAAATGTGCAACTTACTAAGCTTTCAGAATAGAAACTGCTTTAAGCCTGTAATTAATACCATAATATGACAAATGCAGCACTCAAAGCTAATGAGTAATTTCAGTACAATCCAGCTCAAGTTTATGATCAACGAGAAACAAGGCCAGAGTTAGGTGAGAGTGTACAAACAGGTACGTGTCAACTGAACCCAAGTCCTGTGTTTTAAAGCTATTTTAGAAAATTCAGGCTTTATTGCATGAAATAGTAGTAGTAAATATGGGAGTAAATGCTTCTGCAAAACATCAACTAACCCGCATACTCCTCCACCTGCTAATATTTACTCCACTCTGTGAACCATTTTATATATTCTTCCCAGTCCACTTCCCTCTCCAAACTCAAATCCCCCCCGCTCTTTTTCTCAGAGTGTTCTAAGCAGTCAGTGACAATGGAGAGGAAAAGAAACAATCCTACTTCTTTCACGATGTTCACATTGCTACTTGGAGTGCTTTCTCAGAACCTTGTCATCCCTGTAATATCTACCACTACCACTACAACCATTGAGGACCACAACTCTCCAGACCCACATGCAGGAACAGATTTATCAAATTCTCTGTGTAATTCTCTAACTCAAATATACATTTTACTTCATTATTTATGCAAAATAGAAGATATTATTTCCTTACTAGCTACAGTAGGCCATTTACTTTCAAATTTGAAGTATGAAGGATCCAAAACTCTTAAAAGAAGCTTTCTTAAATTTAACTTTCTAATCTAATAGTATGCATCGCTTTTACTTCTTGAAGGTTCACACTGCTCTCCAGATCCTGGCTCTGGGAGTGGTGGACATGGAAGCTCACCACATCACTCTCATCATGGATCTCCATCACATGGAGGTGGTGGAAGTTACAATCCAACCCCATCAACTCCCCCTGGTGATGGAAGTTGTGCTCCAACTCCATCACCACCCTCAGGTGGTGGTGGAAGTTACAATCCAACCCCATCAACTCCTCCAGGTGGTGGAAGCTATGATCCAACTCCATCACCACCCTCAGGTGGTGGTGGTGGAAGTTACAATCCAACTCCATCAACTCCCCCAGGTGGTGGAAGCTATGATCCGACCCCATCACCACCCACAAAAGGTGGAAGTTACAATCCAACCCCATCACCACCCACAAATGGTGGAAGTTATAATCCAACCCCATCACCACCCTCAGGTAGCAACTGTGGAACACCACCAAATGACCCCTCTACTCCAACACCCTCAGTCCCAACAACACCATCAACCCCATCAAACCCTCCCTCAGGAGGAGGTGGGTACTATAACTCACCACCAACTTATGGAGGTGGTAGCCCCCCAACACCAATCACTGTGAGCCCACCTTCAACCCCAATTGATCCAGGCACCCCCACTATCCCCTCCACACCGCCTTACCTTCCTTCCCCAACTCCCTTCACTGGTACATGCAAGTAAGTTCCTACTTCTTTTCACTACATTGCAATATAAACTATCATATGATATACAGCCACACTGTTAAGTAACCTATGGGACATTGTCCTCTAAATTGCAGCTACTGGAACACACACCCAGGAATCATTTGGGGATTGCTAGGTTGGTGGGGAACCTTAGGCCATGCATTTGGTGTCTCTAGTATGCCAGGGTTTGATGCCAGTCGCAGCTTACCACAAGCACTTTCCAACACTAGAACTGATGGGCTAGGAGCACTCTACAGAGAAGGGACAGCTTCCTTTCTTAATTCCTTGGTGAACAACAGGTTCCCTTATACAACCCAGCAAGTCAGAGACAGATTTGTAGCATCTCTTGCCTCAAATAAGGCAGCAGCAGCACAAGCCAACCTCTTCAAGATGGCCAATGAGGGGCGAATGAAGCCTCGAGCATGATATAGTTAATTTGGTTTGTGTGTCAGTTTATTTAGTTAAGAATAGTATGTCTAAGACTTATTCTAAGAGCGTGTTATTTAGGTTCTTATCATGCGTAATATGGATATCGTTTTACTTCACAAGTTCATGTTAGCCTTTATGGTTTCTTATTTTGTAATAAAGTTTATATATTGTTAGTTCAATTGTTCAATATTTACATTCGAAAAGTACAAACTTCTTTTCATTATATATGAAAAAATGCAAAGTTCTTATTATGATAAACTTCTTTCAATTATATATAAAAATCACTTCAAGTCACGCTAAAATGGAAGGCAAAATCAGAATCTGTGATATTATTCATCAAACAAAAACTGAGGATTGTTATAAGTAAAGCACTAAAGGGGTCAGCATCATCTTCTAAGTTCTCATTAATAAAGGTTCACCTATAAGGATGTACATAATCTGTCAAAAGAAATTTATTATCCATAAAAGTGTAATTTATAAAAAAGCCCTAGTCTAGAATGATTTGGTGAGTCTAGAAAACATGAGCAAGGTTCACACTGTGAAGAATGAAGTTGTCTAGAATTGTTTCCTAGTGAAATTCAAGGGAACGGTTTTGTTGCCAATATATATGCAAATAGAGACAATAGATGGACCAAGATGCTGGCAATGGTGCCCCTATGTGCATTGGGAATGATGAGCTATAGTGGCAGGGAAGGATTAGAGCACCATGTGAGCTCCAATTAATGTCCTTTTAAGTGCCTCAACGGGAAGTGTACAAGGCTGTGGTATGGTCCAGAACACTTATACGGGCAGGTAAAGACTATAAAAGGAGGGTAGTCTTCCCAGTGTAATGTAAAAAGATTCATTAAATCTTTAAAACACAAACACACAAACAAAATCCAAAATGCGTCCTCAACTTACCAAATACTTATTGAGCAAGATAATAACTGGGATATTAAAGGCCTCTGCTACTTTTGTGTACTTCGTAGCTAGAAAGTTATATTGTTTTTTGCTATATATTCAATTGTGTTAATGATAAGGAATAAAACGAAGAACATGGATCAAATTCTTTGTGATTTTAAAAAAAAAAAAGTATTTTTAAAATTCAAAATATATGATAAGAGAAGCAATAGCCTCAAAGAAAAAGTTGTGTTGTGCTTTTCTTTTTCACAAGTCTGTAAAAAAAATCTAAAAGAAAATTATATGATAAAAGCATTTATTTCAGTTTATCAGAATATACCCAAAAATTTTAATTTTAAGAATCCCATTGTGTATATAACTTTTAAGTTCCAAAAGCTTTTGAATGCTTAAGATGACAAACAAGAGGAATATGAACTCGATATGTCCAAGGTAGTCAAACTGAGATCCCACCTAGGATTTGAAAGGAGGGGCACATGTATATCATAAGATCCTAACAAGGATACTAAGATCTCTCATAAAGGTTTATCTCATAAACCTTATCCTTGTTAGGATCTTACGATATACTAAGATCTCACATAAAATACAAAATTGACATACAATGTTTTCACCGCCGCATCACTTCCATTTTCAGGAGCATTCTTGTGCTTAGAACCTCCACTTGCAGGGACAAAAACAGCACCAGATAATTACAAGAATTTGGATGTTTATTAATAGAAAGGAGGAAAGCTCTCATAATACTATAGTGTATATGTTTATTGATAGAAAGGAAGAAAGTTTCCACATCCCATTCATAGTTCCAGTAGAAGTGAATGGAATTAAAAGAATTACAAGTTAATTGTCCCCATGGTGCCCTCATATCAAACACATTAAACCTTAGGATGAATGGCAAAAAAGATAATTTCATATTGTTCCATCTAGTCCCCCCCAACCTTCCACTCCCCTGTCAATTTATAGAGAATAGAGAGGAGTGGAGTGGAAAGGAGTCTCCCAGATTCCATTCCTTTTGTATATCCTTTCTAAACATCCAAAGAATGGCATCTTTTACTATCTAATAATTTTTTTTCCTTTCCATCTCTCACCATCAATACAAGCAAAGGGTAAAGCCCCAAGGAAAAATGTATGCATTTTAATTAAAATACTATCATAATTCTTCACCTTGAAACCACTTATCTAAAATTCAAGAAAGAAAATTATAAACACTCATCTAAAACTTGCTTCAATTTTATTCATTTTAGTTCTTATTTAAAAATTATTTCTGCCTTTCTTATTTTAAAAATATTGGACAAATATTTCCACATTTTTTTCACCTAGTATAGATGACAACTTGGGTTTAGATCATAGGGCAAATAAGTCTAATAGTCAAACTTGCAGAGTCAGACTCATAATTTGATAGTCATATTAAAAAGGGTATTTTGAAACTCAAGTCCACCAGGGTATTCAAATTTCAAAGATTAAACGATGATTTTTGCTTCAAATCGCATGAAAAACGGTAGAAAGATTACAATTTTACCAAAATCTAGGATAACATACAGCACACTGCTTGCCAAAGCACATATGGTATTGGTGAAAAGGTTCAGAGGCATACCTTTTACATAGATAACTTCTGACAGTAACACCCAATTAAGAAATTCCAGCCCTTGAGACTCAATCTCTGATAAAGAAACCACTATAGCAGTTTTTACAAGAGTCAATGGATCTCGGATTGAATTTCAGGAAAATTGAGAAGAAGGATAGGTCCATCATATACAAATGGTTTCAACGCAGGTAATTTTTTATCAGCCCATGTGAGATTCAAACCATTTAAAAATTTGGTCAGAATGCACACTAGTCATCTCATGGTAAGCAAATGCAAGGTTTAGCTCCTCTTGGATGTGAGGGACCAGATTCTTATCTAGCAGAAGAGCTTTCTTCTCCTCAAGAGCCTTTTTCCATTTGATTTGACGCCCATCTTTCTTCATATAACCATTTTTATCAATAAAGCCCTTTTCCTGAAAGAACTCAAATAACTTCCTGGAAAGAGCCTGATCAAGCCCTGGAATTCTGTCAGCTAAAGTATTTGGGAACAACGGGAACTCCATACATTCAACAACACCAACATCAATCCCTTTATCTTTTAAAACCTCCACATATTCATCTATTTTCTGCTGCCTATAAAGATCTTTTGGCATGTGAACAAAAAGGGTAGGCGGATAGTCCCCTTTAACATCAATTTGGTCAAACATCCCCTCAGCAATCATGAGCACAGTACTACTAAACTTCATGGTGGCGGCAAGCACAGACACGAAATACCCTCCAGAAGAAGCACCCAAAGCCACAAGAGGAAGCTTCTCAAGCTTCCTTCTACCAATCCACCACTCTATAATGTCTTTAACAACCATCACTTCTTTACCAAGTGTCCAACATCTTTGTGCACTTGAAATAGTAATAACAACAAAACCTTGGGCAAGACCATGGAGTACAAGCAACCGCTCTTCAGGCAAACCAATGCAATCAGGGCATTCAGGGGACTTGTCCCAGAAGTTAATGGCCCTGCCATTGCATCCATGAGCCAGAAAGAGAACACCTTTAGGTGATTCGGGCACTTGCCATATCAAATCAGTTCCATTCCGGAACCCTTTTTTTGGATGCAAACTCACCAACGAGTCAAAGCCATTCCATTTTTGTTTAGGAAGCTCATAATCATAAGCTAAACGGGGATTAGCACCATCACTATCATAATGAAATACTAAAAGGAAAACCACTAACATTAGCATCAATGTGAAAAACATGAGAAACACAGAGACCCCGCAATTCTGTGCTCCAAATCCAATCCATGGCTTTGGTTTGTATCCACGCTTCAACATGCTGCAAGAAGGGTTGATAGAAAGGGTAGAAAAGATCAAAATTTTACCAAAATTTCTTGAGGGAAGATTGATAAACCATGAAGGGTCGATAGCGCTAAATCAAATGCATCATTCAAATCAGAAGGAGATTAGCTACGGTGTTGAAAACATACTCACATGAAATCACGCGGAGAAACTCCAAAATCGACACTACCTCTTAAGTGTTGAATTGAATCTCTAGGCGCAACGACAATCCATTTCCATTGTGTGAATCACTGAAATGTTGAGTGCTGTAAACGATTTGCACTTGGTTACTGAATTGCTGCGATTTGAGAACTGTTGTTTGCACCCCTTTTTTTTACTAAGTTCATCCCTTACCTTCTTCATAATTTTTTTTTTAAAACAAAATACATTAACACTTGAGAGTTGAGAGTGGAGCCTACAGAAGAAGCATTCTGGTTGAGATACGAAACAGGGAGCACTTAACTATTTAGTGGGCCAATATAGGGCCCACTCGGACGTTGCATGTAGCATGTTCTCTGTTCTGTAACAGAAGCACCAAAGACAACAAATTAAAGCTAAATCATGTGCATGCTAGGTTCGTTCAGCCATGAGCCACCTTCACCTTTGCTCCATAAATTTAGCTTTTGACTTTGTGCACTCCATCACGTTCCTCCTTTTCATATATGTCCTTTGTAAAACTGCAAAGCATATGCCTCATGATGTTTTATTTCTTTTTTCTTCCTTGCAATTATATTCTACTTTTTTGTTTAACTCGTAAACCATTTCAAAATTTTAGGATTTCAAATCAAATTTATATAACTTTCCTTTGCATATTCATTTTCAGTAATTCTAAAGTGAAATGTCGACCAAACTTATAAGGATGGAATAATTTTTTGTTGTTGTAAATTTAATATGATATTGTGATTCACATGCGATCAAAATAGACACATATATATATATGCATGTCCATTATTATTGTTTCTCCTTAACAATTATATATAGAAGCAAATACAGACGAAATTGACAAAAAAAAAAAAAGAATCTCATCTGAAGTTTAGAAATAAAAATAGAGCTTATACCGAATATTATATATATATATATATATATATATATCCTAAAATAGAATTTAATTAGGCGAAGAGTCCATAAACATGATAAATCTACCAGGCTCACTATCAGTGCAAGCTAAAAAAATGTTGAATAAGTCATCAAAATGGTGACATAACGTAACATAACATGAAGCCAAAGATAGTGATAGCTCAACAGTCAAGAAGTAGATATAGGTGAAAAAAGACAGCATATGTTTCATATGGACTGGAGATTAAATGTGGTAAGGACTGAATTTAATGTTAATAGTGAATATATACTCCGTATGACATAAAGATTTAGTAAAAATTGAATGAAAATAATCTCTCACAAAAACGAAAAAGGACAGACTTAAAAGTTAAAATTAATTTTAAGTTATTAATAATTTGTTGTTCAAATCCATAATTCTGCCCACTCATCTTAATGACGTGAGGAATGTGAGGCTAAATTTATTTTGCCACAAGAATCATTTTTGCATTATTGAAGAAAAAAAATCTGAACATATGTACAGCCACAACATCCTTATCCATTTCATTGTATATGACTCAAGGTAAGCTAGTACTGTGAGTGCCATATTTCACGTCGATATTATCCTGAATCAACATGCCCATTAATAACTAATAACGTTATCATTGTGGGCTCGGTGTGATACAATTCAAGAATAATGAGGTGGTGATTTCCCATATTCATCAAAATTAATTTTGTCTATGCATAATACATTATTATTTAATTATTGACCAAAGATAAAAGACAACGTGCTTGCTCCAACTCCGCATCAAGGATCAATCATGGAGTGGTTCCGTTTGAATATGTAGGAGAAATTAAAGTCAGACAATCATGTCGTAGTCCTTTCGTGTATACTGCATATACTGTTCCTTTTTTTTTTTTTTTAAAGAAAAAAGCTGTTCATGCATGTAGGAGGTGTTTAATTTTGGTAGTCTTATCACGTTAGAAAGCTTTATAACACCAAAAATTGATATTTTCACACTTAATTTGATACTTAAATTTTTTAATTAAGGTTTAAAGTTTGATTTTTGACTTGAATATAAAGTCACAACTAGTGATATCAATTTACTCTCAAATGGATTGATTGGGTGAAAAATGTTTAATTATGTGCATGTCAAATAAGAAGTTTCTAATTTTTTTTTTTAAAATAAAAGCTTTACAACAATTTTTAAGGGTAGTCGACAAGTAAGAAATAAAGGGAGAAATTGAATATTTACGAATACATTCAATTATATATTTATGTTAAATAGTTAATTAATAAGACTCTAGAAAAAAGAATAAGAAAACTAAACTAATAGATACTTGACAAAGATATTTGTAAAACTCATTGTATATTTGTATGAGATATTGATATAAGCAACTTGACAAAGATATTGTATCAACATGCATATATAATGCAAGTATCAATCAGAATCTAACTTGAGTGTAACTAACTTAGTTTAGAGTTGGTACTTGGTATATAGATTATTGCTAGACCTGTTAGTTAGTCATATATGAGTGCTTGCAGCTCTCTCTCTCATTATAGCTTAGTTTCCTCACTCTATAGTAAGTTACTTTTACGAATTTCCTTTTTTAACTCTTTTTGAGATTTATGATATTTTTCCTCATCAACTTAGAATTACTTGTATCCAACCGAATTCTGATAATGGCAATCTGTAATTAATTCACGCTTCTCGTTAATTCAAGAAAAATTTCTTTGATCAATGTAAATTTTAATTTGTAATCATAAATGATTTTTCATTAATTAGAATAGTTTGAGATTTTAAAAGTTTCAAGGTTTTAAATATTTTATATTTATATCTATTATCATTAAAATAACTATTTATCAATTGAGTTAATTTTATATTATTTAACATTTTTACATATATAGCTGTTCGTTGCACGATATACTTACTACTTTTATTTTCTTTTAATTAAAATTTAATTAGGAGAATGAAAAAGAGACAAATAATTATTAAACCTACTAGTTATAGTAGTATTTTTTTCTTTCTATTATGTGTTTTACTTTCAAATGTAATCATATCGTTTTACGAGAGGATCTAAAATTGGTAGAAAGACAAGAGGTAAGTGCCCTTCACATCCGATGTCCCCCTAGCCTTTTTTTCTCCTTGTATTGTTAATTAACTTTTTTTTTTTTACTTGTTTTATCTTGTTAATTTTTTTTTTGAAGGAAAAAAAAAACCCAGCCTCATATGTACGTAATTTGGGTGTGACAAATTGCATCCTCAACAAATCCTTCAAAGTGTTGCATAAAACCGAGCATCTCACTAAAACCATTTTTTTAAATCTTGTTAATGAATTCCTTAAACAGATTAATTAGTAAAAAATATTAAATACACCCTTATTAATTTTTAATTGAAATATTTAAATTATACTACATGTTAAATAATTCTTACATTACTAATGTAATAAATGTTTCTTTTTTAGTACTTTTAATTTATTTTTAATCATTATTTTTAAGATATGTTTGAGTTAAATTTTAGGCAAAAATAAAATAAAGAGTATCATATGATCATATTTATAAAAATAACAATAAAAAATTACTATTATATTTAATTAATTTACGTTAGTCTAACATTTTATTTTCTATATTTTAAATGATATTAGTATTTACTAAAAATAAATTCAGATCCCAATGTTGGTTCTCATTATATAATTTTTATGTGTCATCTTTACCCATATGCATTCCTATCTAATTCTTTAGGTATACAATCACTAACACTTACCATATATCTTTTTCAGAATTCTACATTTTTCAAAATTTAGGTAAACACTCACTAATAATAACCATTTTTTTTTCCTTGGGAGGAAAATGCCGGTGTAGAAACTAAGATCTAACCTACAGTCGTTGCAAAAAAAAAAAAAAAAAGATCTAACCCTACAGTCGTTCCCTTAAAAAAAAAAAAAAAAACTACAGTCGTTGAAGTTTATAAGTTTGGTTAATGATGAAACAGTTTATGTTTTCTCCGTTAAAATTAGCATCGAACTACAAGTAATTAAGATTTTACACGCACAAATTATTAATAATTCAGATTAATATTAGTATTAGAATTGAACTAAATCTACCAATTGGCATGGACTGGTTGAACCAGAAAATAATGATGAAACCCGCTCATTTAACTCTAGAAACCAGTGTTACAAAAAACTGGTATAAAACCAATGAATTTTTTTCTAACGGAGAAAACATAAACTGGTAGAGTGATAGTATTTTTTTTCTTTTCTTTTTGAGGGACGTACTTCTTTGTTAATAGTCATTAAAAACGTTAGGTTTCCAAAAGATAGTACATTATTAAATTTTTTAAAATATTATTTTTTAGTACATCAATAAAAAATTAAAAGTATTAGTTTTTATTAAAAATGTTATTTTGTACTGCTATTAAAATTGTTATTAATAGGAGTATATCCAAGTTATTTTTAAAATGATATTATTATTATTATTATTATTATTTTAACCAATATTTTTAAGATATTAGTTAATAAGATTCATTTTTTAAAATTATTGATAGGGAGCATTAAAAATCTAACAAATTAAAAAAATTAAAAAATTGAAGAGAAAAATAAATATATTGAATGTACTTGTTCAATACTTTTATGTAATCAAGAAAATTGTTTTGTCATTAGCA
>PYAF01005855.1:1035659-1064750 GCA_007407185.1 Glycine tomentella | reverse complement strand
TCTAAGACACTTTTAAATAATTTACACACACTAAAAAGTTAGTTAATTTAATTAATAACATTAAATTTATTAATAATATATATTATTTTCCTAAAATAGTCTCAAAATTATTAAGATTCATACTCTTACTTTTTTGTTTTTTAAAATTATTTTTCACCAAATTAATTAATATGTGTTAGTTATTTTTTCTAATTTTCATAATAGAGAGAATAATTTTATCTTATTAATTTATAATATGTATTATAATTAAGAGTATTTTAGTTAAAAGAAACTAATACAAGAGATAACTTGGAAAAATCTTATATAAAGGGTAAATAAATTTTTAAAAAGTGCTTGATATATAAAGATGGAGGAAGTATTAGTATTTATTTTCATTTTTAAATATTTTCACTTATTATAAATAAAAATAATAATAAAATCATATATAAAAATAAAACTATAATATAAAAAAAATGTCGATTAGGTCTATCAATTTATATATTATGTCTTAAAAAATAAAGTGATCAAATACTAAAAAAAAATTGAAAATGCTGGACCTGGTTTCATAACTCATTACTGATAAGTAATATGGAAGATAACAGCATCTGAAAGAAGTGGCTGCCACGTCATGGTCATGGAGGTGTCGGTGAAAGAGTGTCAAAAGAGTAAATAATGCGAAAAACGAGATCGCAACACCAACGTGTCGTTGCAATATAATCATTTCCCGCGACTTTGGTTTTCGCATTTCCACTCTTTCTTTATCTCATTGCAACTTTCTTTTCCCCGTAACTAAAAGCACAACCGATCCAAACACGAATGCGACACACATTCTCTTCATGACTCAGATCCGGAGCCGATTCGATCGGAGAGAAAGCTAGCTAGATATATATAGGCGAATGGAATTCAGAAGATGAAGTTCTATGTATCTGCCAAGGGGATTAAGAGAGTCGTCGCCGTTTCCAAAGACGCTCGAAAAGGATCCGTCAAGACAACTGTTCCTGCCGACACCGTCGCCGCTCACCGGATTTCCAGCCGGACGGTGGTGTTGCTCGGAATCGTGTTCCTGCTCAGCTTTGTGAGAGTGGCGGTTTTGGTGCTGGAATCTTCTGCGGTGTGCTCCACCTTTGGTAATTCTTCTTTTCCGATTTCTTTTTTACTTTTCGTTCGTAATTTTGGTTTTTACTGTTTCGTAGTAGACAGTTCGGTTAGGAAAACAGTTGAGTGTGGGACAAGTACATATGAATGAATTTCAGTGTCCACCAAAGTACCACACCATATCATAGTGAAAATAATAAATACCAAAACTTACTATTTTCAGCTTCATTTGTCTTCTTCTAGGTCCAACATAATGTCAAGGAAATTTTTATTTACTACTACTATTTTTCAAAATTTTGTTACCATTTACTTTAATAATACTAGTGTATTTAAGAAACATTTTGAAATGAAATGTTTAAAATAACAAATATTTGCTGCAATTAAAACTTTAATAAGTATTCTAAAGTCTAAACACATGCAATATCATTCTTTTATTTAATATTTATTTTTTCATTGACAAATGCATGCAGTTGTTTTAATTTAAACTTAAGATTTATCATTTAACGATGGTTACTAATTCTTTTTTTAGAAGAAATGGTTACTAATTCCTAATCACTAATCAAGATTGAATCTTAATCATTGTAGTAATTAATTTTTATGTTAAAAATGTAATCATAATATCTTATTATTTTAATTTCCTAAATATTAAAGAAAGAATCTAAAAGTAAAGGAAGTGTCGCCTTTCTATTTATATTGTGCTCTTTTGTTAAACTTCAACTTTAAAAGAAATAAGAAATTAGAAACAAGTGGAGTAGTAAAAAACTCACAATTGTGAATATGAGACAGATTTTTTTATATATAAAAAAAAATAATTTCGATCGAGGGTTCTAAAATTTTCATAATTACTATTGTAAGAAAAATATCATGTCCTCATTTGTTTCTCAAAGTCATTTCTTAATTTTTCCAATGATAAAACCTTTCCATAATAAAAAATAAATAAATCTTCCAATGACAAAACTACATATATGGAGGTTCATTTTCCATCAAAGTCATGTTCGAAAATACACCAAATGAATGTGGACTTGACTAATTAAATAAGTTGAGTCAACAGAATTAAGCTCGATTTGACTAATTAAATAAGAATTAACAAACTCAAAGTCCGATCCAAATTTGGT
Source organism: Glycine tomentella (assembly GCA_007407185.1). Taxonomy (NCBI): domain Eukaryota; kingdom Viridiplantae; phylum Streptophyta; class Magnoliopsida; order Fabales; family Fabaceae; genus Glycine; species Glycine tomentella. Next base: position 1,062,561 of record PYAF01005855.1, on the reverse strand, counting down.
ATAATTATTTTTTAATTTCAACTTGACTCGATTCAACATTGTGAAAAATTTAGTTCAACTTGTTTGTTTGGATAATTTTAATTATGTTATATATTTTTATTATTTATTATGTTATATGTTTTTATTTATTTATTTATTTCATACATAAAATAAATTTATTTTGAAACCAATTAAAAATTAATTATATGAATTGAATTGCACGTGTAAAAATGTTAAATATATAATTAATGACGAAAATAAAGCTTATTAAAACATTACAAGCTATTTAAGACATTTTAAAGTAAAAATAAAAATTGGCCTTTCTATAATTGAATGTGTAATTCCATTCACTAAATTAAATTTAAAACAAACAAAAATCAACATTTCATGATAATTTATGATAGAATGACAGTCTTAATCTTCATGTTATTCATTATAATTTATGATATATATATATATATATATATATTTAAAAGTCATACTTAAGTTATTGTTATTATTTTATTAGTAGTGGTATATAAAAATCATCGCACTGATAGGATATATCAAAATTAAAATTACATATTTACCCTGCTTAACTCAAAATTATACAAAGATAAATTTAACTCTCAAATCATCCTTAAAATGAGCTCATCTTTGTTGAAAAGTTGATGACACATCAATACATGAACCATTGTAATTGTTGCAGATTGCGTGGGATCGACATTTTTCGGCGGAGGTGACGCCAATCTGGTAGAACCAATCTATTTATTGTTATTATTTTTATTGACTTGTTTATTTTAATTATTTCAATAAACTTCTTATAACGTTATAAGTATTCATTTTTAATAAATTATATTATCATTAATTCGTTTTAAGGTGAGCTGGATAATGCTGGAATAAATAATTTTGAATTTCTATTATTTATTTATATAAAATCAACGCAACACTAAGTACACTAATATATATTCTTAGTATTTTTTTATTGATCTTTAATAAAAAGCTTATTATTTAACTGTCTTTTTTTTTAAACACTAATACTAGTTGATTTTTAACTGTCTTATTATATTGTGTAGTCAACAATAGTGTTAAGATAAATACCATAATGCTTTAAATTTAAAATGAAAATGAATTTAAATACGAACACTGCCAGCACACGGACGTGAAATATGATATGTCTCGTATGCGAGGTATTCATTCGGGGATCCAACAAAAGAAAAATAATAAGACAAAATAAAAGTTTAGAAGAGAGACTATCAAATGATAAGTGACAGCAAAATTAAACATGATTCAATAAAAAAATAAATAGCTTACGGACATAACAAATGTTAAAAAAATATTTAAAATTTGAAAAAATAGGTTAGAAATATATTTTGATAAAAAAATTATATTTGACTTTATTTCTGAGCTTACAGATTAATTATCATTTGACATGCATGCCAGAGAACCAGCTATTTTAAATTACACTTAAATTGAACTTTTATTGAGACACGACAATGAACCAATTATTTAAATTGCAATAGCTGAAATTTAGTTTTTATTTAGAATAACGAGGACAGTAAGGATTGATTAAATTCTAAATCATATTATAGAGACTCTAATATCATCATCTTATAAAACTGATTGAAAAAACTTTAACACTTTGGTAAAAGCACATAAATGGTTTTATTTATAACTTTGTAAGTTTTGTGAAGTTTTATCCCTTCAAAAAAAAGTGAAGTATTATAATTTATTATAGTTTTTATAGTAAGAAAAAATATATATTAAAAAAGTAAATGAGAAAATTATTTAAACTTTTATCTCATATTTTACGTTCCCGGAACTTTCATTCCCGTTTTTTACGGTGATACTGTATGTATATGCATGAAGAAACTCAGAGATGAGCTGACCAGAGCGCTAATAGAAGCAAAGGTTATCGATGGCAATGCTAATGAAGGAGGAGCAATAATGTCATTTAACGAGCTTGTGAAAGTGTTGGCGTCAAAACAAGACCTCAAGGCATTTGCTTTCAAGACCAAAGCCATGGTACACACAAAATTTATTGATTATTTACGTTGTTAATTACTCTTAGGATCGATATAGTATAATGTTTGACATGCCATTTTATTTTGTGTTGATATATATATGTAGCTGTTACGGATGGAGCGTGAGGTGCAATCAGCTAGAAAGCAGGAGTCACTTTATTGGCATATAGCTTCACACGGTGTTCCTCAAAGTCTGCATTGTCTTTGTTTGAAGTTGGCTGAAGAATACGCTGTAAATGCCATTGCACGATCTCGTCTTCCTCTTCCTGAACATGTCTCTCGCCTCGTTGATCCCACTTTTCACCACATTGTTCTATTAACCGACAACGTCCTTGCGGCTTCTGTTGTTGTAACCTCCACTGTTGAAAATTCAGCCAACCCTGGAAGATTGGTCTTTCACGTTGTTACTGACAAGAAGACTTACACTCCAATGCATACTTGGTTTGCCATCAACTCTATTAATTCAGCAGTTGTTGAAGTTAGGGGGTTACATCACTATGATTGGTCTAAAGAAGTGAACGCTGGTGTTAAGGAGATGCAGGAAACTAATAACTTAATTTGGAAGCACTACTACAGCAACTATAAACAAAAGGAGCTTGACCATAGTGAAGAGCATAACGGATATTTGGAAGCTTTGAGGCCTAGCAGCCTTTCCTTGTTGAATCATCTCCGCATCTATATCCCTGAGGTAATACATATCAGTTTTCCTTTTTTCTTTAGCTAGCCATAATGCTAAGGTCAAGGTTTTAAAAACAAGTCTACAACCACAATTTCAATATGTTGGAAGGTTTCTGTGGTGTTTGCAACTGCAATGCCATTGTAATTACAATTGTGGCTGTATTCATTCGTAATTTCCTGACATTTGTTTTTACTAAAATTTATTGAAAATTATTAATTTTAACTTCTTATTTAAAAATTCTCTTTCATGATTTAGAAATATGATCCACCAAAATCGGTAATCATTCCACTTTCCTGCAATATCAAAGAACTCAACGAAAATATATAGGACTGTAGGTAATTCATGATTGTTTCATAATCTGATTTTTGTGGACCATCACAGCTCTTTCCAGATCTAAACAAGGTAGTATTGTTGGATGATGATGTTGTAGTACAGCATGACATATCTTCTTTGTGGGAACTAGATCTTAATGGCAAAGTCAGTGGTTCAGTGTTCAAGTCATGGTGTGAGAATAGTTGCTGCCCCGGAAACCAATACGTCAACTTCTTGAACTTTTCACATCCTATCATATCATCCAACTTTGACGGTGATAAGTGTGCATGGCTCTTTGGGGTGGTTATATTTGATCTTGAAGCTTGGAGGAAATCAGATATTACTAAGACCTATCATCAATGGCTGAAACTTGTAAGTATATATTGATGACTTAAGGAAGTTAAGCGACTGCATTATGTGTTTAGACGAATTAATATCCATATATGCTTCAAAAGGGAACCAGCAAGATAATGTTTTAACTGCACATTCTCCCTTTTTAAGGGTGTCTCATCATTCTTGATGAACAACAACACGAGTGATTTGAAATGTTCATAATTTTTTTTTATTAGTTTGCATGGACTATAAGAAATATCAAGCAATTGTATTATAATATCTTAGGAAAATGATATATGGACACCTGGAGAGAAATAGAGATATATAGAAGAAAAAAAGGTGTAGATATATATGGTATGTGATATAATATGTAGATATATATAACAGTGACAAGAAAAGAGATAAAATCAAAAAATTAAGATTTGCTAATGTAGACATCATTGTTTTTTTAGTATGATTAATTGCATGTATAGTATTCTGATTTGAAATTTGACACAGAACGTCCGGTCTGGGTTGACATTATGGAATCCTGGAGTGCTCCCAGCTGCCTTGATTGCTTTTGATGGTCAAGTGCACCCCATAGATACATCATGGCTCGTCACTGATTTAGGTTATCGCCATCGATCAGAAGAAAATGGCAACAGCATAGAGAGAGTGGAAGCTGCAGCTGTTGTTCATTTCAATGGCCCAGCAAAGCCGTGGCTTGAAATTGGTTCACCTGAGGTTAGAAGTTTATGGACTAGATATGTAAATTTCTCAGATAAGTTTATTAGCAAATGTAGGATTATAATGTGAAGGGACAAAGTTAGTTATTCCACCTCCAATATTGAGATAGAATGAATGATACCGTATGGGACAAGAGGGAAGAAGGTCTTGCCTTCAGTCTCTGACTTACGGTAATGCTCCATGCATATGTCCTTATATAAATAGAAAATAGATGAAGCAACTATACAATACGTCGCGTACACTGTTAGAAGAAGCTAGCTAGCAGTAGCTCATGCAGTTTAAGAATATGAGGATACAAGCATCATAATGCATGCAGTAGTCTAGTAAATTATTTTGTTTTTCATAATGGAGAATTGGAGATATAGTTTTACTTGAACAGCATTTGTATCTTGTTAATTTTCGATTTTAGATCCTTACTTGAATTGAATGTTATAGTTAATTAATGGTTATCAAATCTCCTTACATACTATATATTAACCCTTTTCAGTATGATTATTTATAATTTTCTAGATTGATTCTAGGTATATAGATGCAAAATCAATTGATATAAAAAGCAGGTTGAATATTTAGGGTCGTCAGCCTAACAATAAGTGTGGCCGAAGCAAATTTTAATTAGAAAAAATTCAAATAATTTTGTTCACTTTATATGAGAGTTATAATGTTGGAGCCTTTTCATTGTATATATGATTTTTTCTTAATATATGTGAACTTTTTTGTTTTATAAAAATTAATAATAAATATTTTTTTTTCATCCTAAAGTTTAAATTTTAGTTATTTTATATTTAAGCTATAATCCTGATTATATTTTTATCTGTAAATCTAACTTATACCTTTTGAATAATTAATATGAATGAGAATTAGTCCTTACTTATTTTAAGTGCATCTATATAATTGTATTCCATTATTTTCATGAGCACTATATTTTTTTATATTTAAATGAAATTTAAATAAATATAATAGCAATATAAATTCCAACATATTTAATAAGAGAAAATATAAAATTAAAATTAAAATTAAAGTACCCATAGAAAGACACTGATCAATATTTAATTTATTTTATATTTGTAATATGTATCTAGGCATAATGTTTTAATGGTGACAGCATGGTGGATATAATTTATTTAAAAAATAAAAATTGATAATTATCATTATTATATGAGATAGTTGAATTCAAATATGAAGATAAAAGGTACAAAATATACAGTTTTAAGATAAATATTTGCATTTTATTAAAATAAGAAGGTACATTTACTTCCTCTTACATGTGAACTGGTAAGGAAGTTCAAATACATAAAATTAGGGAGTTCAAAATATTAAATTTTGGGGTACAAAATATAATATTTTTTTCCATTTTATTAAAATAAGATGGTATATTTCTTACTCTTATATGTGAATCGGTAAGGAGATTCAAATACATAAAATTATAGGATATAAAATATAAAATTATGGGGTACAAAATATAATATTTTAGGACAAATACTAGTGATTTTATTAAAATGAAGGGTATTTTGTCCACTCTGAATGCAATATAGATCCGCGGATGGGTGACAGAATAAAATTGCTTTTTGGAATTAGTAATTCTTTTAGCTTCCAGGTAATAAAAGTTAATTTTAGATGTATATACCACATAATTTTAGAAATATATTTACAATTTTATCCTATAAATGATTGATTTTTATTTTAAAAAATTCTAAAAATAAATTGAAAATTTATTTCTAAATAAAAGTAAGTCTCTTATCAATAATTATAAAAAGTAATTCTACTAAAAGTTAAATGCGGAAGGAGATTTTGAGTCAAAAGCCGTAACAGAATTTGATATGTAAATCTTTATAATTATGTTTTTGAAATAGGACTTCCTTGAAAGCACTGCAACACCAAGCTTTCAAATAACGAATAATATTATTTATTTAAAAACAATTTTTACACATTCACTTATTTATTTATTAATTTATATTATACTATCATTTATCTTACAACATTTGTTGCTTTTTCCATCTCTCTTCCTTGTATATAATAACAAAAATCTTAAATACATAATCTGTGATCATGAAAATTACCTTTCAAAAAGGAGGCAGAGGAGCCATCATAATTGATTGGTACAATTTCACTGTGGCACCAACCTGGACATCAAGGAACAGACCCTGGTAACAAATGTTGCCGAGTTTTGTCACTTGCAAGAAACCGAGGATTTTTTGGAAGCAAAACTGATTAAAGAGTTTTAGGACCATAGGGATTACTACTTAATGCAATTTCTGTATGTATGCTGGAGGGAATGTACAGGTCTACAGTCTACTGTGTGATTTTTTCTCTCACGTGAGCGGATATATTCTTAATTTATGTTGAAATCAAGCAGCCCAAGAGCTTATACCTAATACACGTACCTATTTGGATAAATTTTCTGGTAATTATAAGAGAAAAAATGAAATAAACATTACACGCAAGTTAAAATTAACTTATATATAATGTTTTGACAAAGCTTACATACAAGTTAAAAATTAGTTTTTTTTAAAGAAGTTAAAAAAAAGAGAACTTACTTATTTTCACCTATGGGTGAAGTTCATTAATTTAATTTGACTATTATTTTCATTTCTATATAAGTGTTTATAAGAAAACCTATCCAAACAAATCTATTATGGATTGCGGCCCTAATTAATAATAGAATGTGGTTGGGCACGTTAATGTTTAAGTTTAGGTATCATGTTGTCCTAAAAGTCTAACTTAATAACTCAAACATTTCTAACTTATTCTCACTTTGTTTTTTATTTTTAATTTACTCAGTGTGAGACTTGTAAATTCTCCGGCACAATCAAACACCATAGCTGTGTTATTCTTCAAATGCTCGAGAATCAGAAGTACCACTAATATTAAAAGTGTTTGTTTCATGGATTATCTTTTTATTTTCAGAAATATCAGAATGAAAATATTTATTCTTATAGTTATTATGAGATAGTAAAATAATTATTATCACATATACAATACATGTTTTTTATAATACTCAGAAATAATATTCTTATGTTATATTTCTAGGATTAAAGAAATAATCTGTGAAAGAACCACCCCCTTAATCCTTCTCTAATTTGTTGTCCAACTTTGAAGTTTAGGCTTTAGTAGTTCTTCAAAACAAGGATTTTTTCCTCATTAGCGGAGAGTGACCATGGCATAAAAATTGCAATAATTCAGGCTTTTGTAATTTCAGAATTATATAATTGTGGGGAATATAATGGAGAAATTAATATATGATGAATAATGAGGGCTCCCAATTAATTTTTACTGCTCGATATAGTGTTCATATTGAAAATAAGCATTTATAATATTATAGTGTGGTCAACCAAACATAAAAATACAATATGCCAGGACTGAATAGAAACTATATATATATTGAAAGATACATAAACAATATCATATGATGTATTGGTACAAATTAAATGCTGATTCTAGCTTTTCTCTTGTTCTCCGTTGGAAGAACTCTAGCAGAGGAATTTCTAAGGGCGCACCCGTTCTTCACGAAACATATATAGGGTGATGTATGGGCTAGCTCCCACACCACTTGAAAGGTAACTAGCTAGATATTCAAATAGACGAAACCATATAAAGGCTGTGCCATGCATAATTTCAAATCGCTTTCCAGCTTATGATCAGCTGCATCCAAAAGGTGAAAAAGGAAGTGAGAAACATATATATCAAAATGGTTAGTTAAGGTTGCCATGGGAAATCGTCTGTCTAAATCATGAACTTATGGATTTGTGTATAAAAAACACAGCATAAAAAAGGTTAATTCATCTCTTTCTACCAAGTCATGCATATTACTTATTATATTTATACTTCTCGAACTTTTTCTCTTGATATTTACCTATAGATATTGCCATATTGGTGTCCACTCATCTTTTTTTCTATTAAAAGAAGATGCATGATTCCCCTAGGTAGAAAGAAACAGTAATATAACTTAAAGTATTCTACAAAATTATAGTGTTTGTTTGGTTTAAGTATTTCCTGCGTTCCAATGCTCATTGAACACACTTTTACTGAGAGGAAACTTTGGTGTTAAACATGCTAAACGCCAATACAAACACAACCTCGAGTCATTTAAGTTGAGCGATATAATGCAATGATGGAAGTAATTAAGTTGTTTTTTTCATTGGTCATTGCGCCCTTCTAGCTTGTTTTAGTTTTCATGATCAATTAATTCATCCTGATCAATGAATTATTAAAAGGGCATTCAACAACAACAACTTGTAATTATAATAGTGAAACATGAGTGTACGTACTTACACAAGTTGAAGAGCAGTCTGGTCTTGACGTGAATATTGATTATTATTGGAATCTATGAAATTAACAGGGAAGAAATTGCGGTCATATGATTGTGAATTAGGTATGGTTGACTCGCACACAGTTCCCGGTATCATATCCTGTTGCCGTTGTTGTGCTCTCTCGTGTTCAGCTATCTACATGCATCATCCACCAACTATATATTATTAATTATCATTCATCTGATTTAACTATTTAACTATTTATATAGAGTCTTGGAGGGAGTTAAGAGATCACCTTAGCTATCAGAAAATTATTATGGTTTTGCAGCTCTATTTCCTGCATTTTTTTCAGCAAGTATAATGTTCATGTTAGAAGAAATATAAATATCAGGCATAAATTTGGAAGATTTGATAATTCCCTTTCGTACCGAGCAATCAAGCCGTATATTTCAGGATTATTGGATTTTTTTTTTTTTGGGTTTAATATCCCGTTTCAGTTTCATATTCTTGGTGCTATAGTAAATATGCATGGTTTCAATAATGTAAAACTTTGATATATTTTCTTCAGATACTATATGCATATATATGAAGCAAGTAAAGCAAACTAATAGCATCGAATGAAATGATGAGTACCCGCTTTTGCATGAACTCGATATCTGCAAACAAAGTTTCATGCTGAAAGAATTGGAGTAATTAGTCCGAAGGAATAGAGATATTCTAACTTGGAATTTTCAAAATACTAGGCAAACCATTTTATTCAAAATACTAACTGAAATTATCTTAATTAGTTGCTATTTTTTTACTAACTTCTTGCATATTTATATAAAATTCATAATGCCTATTTAGAAGCTTAAGATACCTTTCTGGATCTAACTCTGCTTAAACCTTTCTCCAGTCTACTCTCAAGGTTCTTTAATTCCTTTAGACCCAGAGAGCTAAGACCTTCGCCAAGGATGTGCCTGGAATGCAAAAATTGCCACATGGGTTTTTACATTCAATGGAGAAGTACTGTGTTGAATAATATTATTAAGAGAAAGGAACTGACCTATTTAGATTCTGAATGTCTCTGATTTGTCTTTTATATTTGGACGCTTCCTGCTGATAGAACTGGTATTGATAAATAGTGTCAAGTAGTTAGAGAAACCTTGTGGAGGAGCATTATGATATAGCAATTAATTTAGTGATAGGAGAATTAAATTAATTTAACTACAACACAGAACAAGGGATAAAACAAATTAATGATTAATATTTCAGTGTGATGCTTTGAATTATGTGTTGAGGTTTCATGCATGGTATAGTCGATCGAGTTCAAGTGAAGAGAGAACATGAACATGAGGATATTAACAAAACGATGTGTATTATTGACATATCATATCATGAGAGAGAAAAGTAATATATATATATATATATATATATATATATAGGAGAAACTAACTAATTTAACTGTTATCTTGTTGAGCTAATAGATTAGCTGATTTCGATCTATTTCAATCTGTATATTATCTAGAATGTAGTAAAAAATTAGGTTAAATTTCAGTAAATTATCATCCTATTTAACTCGCCAAAATAAGTTGACTTGGATTATACAATTAAGTTTCCGTAAATTATCATCCTATTTGCATAACTTGCTGATTCAAAGGGTCAAAAGGCAGATTGAATTGATTCATCGGGTTGATTTTTTTTTTTTTTTATAAATTATTTAGTTGGATAATATTTTAGTGGACATAATCTTGTTGAACTATTATTTATTTTATTATTTTGTTGCGTTACTTTATATTCATTAAAGTTTATTTAGTAAGATAGTATTATAGTAATTGTGACATTAATTATATTTAACATTTTTTATATAATTATGTATTTGATAAGTCAACTCGAGTTAAATATTTTTTTATATATATGTATTTTTAGAATTTTATGGCCAATTCAATCCAACTCATAATGCACTAAAATTGGGCTGGATGGACTGAGATTTTCAATCCAATCTTAAAATTTGCCCAATCCATTTTTAATTTTATCAGTTGAGAGCAGATTAAATTGGATTGAGTGTTTGATCCATTTTAACATTAAAATTACTGGAAAAAAAATCCCTAACATTGTCTGGCGTGTGACTCATGACACCCCTCAGTACCAAACTGTCAAATATTGGTGAAGATGTCCTGATGGACTATTAGAGTATCCTGATGATAAAAGATTTTAGTGGCTTTGAGAAGATTATAGCTTGCAATAATTAACCTTCACGCTGTAATTCTATTAAGAAAATATGCCGTAATTTTAAAACAACATTTATTCTAGACCAAAGCATTTTCTACCATTTCTTTGATTTTTTTTTTAGCTTACTAAGTTTACCTGTGTATTAGCTTCAGAGACAGATTCTGCATTTGTGGAAGCAGCACATGCTTTCTTGTACCTTTCGATAGTCCCTCTAACACTGCAAAACAATACAACAAATAGAAACATAAGAACGTACATGCTAATTTTACCAAAAACACATACATAATGACGACTTATTCTATAGTTTACAAATTAAATTTTAAAAATTAATTATGAACTCATTCTTTGACATTGAACTTTTAGGTCACAAAGCTTAACTTTTGATTTTTGTTCTTTTATTTGTAATTTTCATCCTCAAAAAGTTAAAATTTTATTTTTGGTCTATACTATTGTGTGACATTCGTTAACGGCAGTGGAATGTCAAGTGACCCTCCCAAGAAACAACCGTAGCGTCTTGGTACAATGTCGACATGTAATATCTTAAAAATTATTTTTAGAAATTAAAGTTAAAATATTTTACAGGAATCAAAATCAAAATTTGTTCATATATTAAGTACTAAAATCAATAAATTTAAATGAATAAAATAAAAGATTTTTTTTATAAGGACCAAATAACTTGCTAATTTTATAGAGACTAAAAATATATTTAAATATTATAATTTTTAATTTCAATGACCATTGGAATCTATGAAATTGAGAAATTACATTACATCTATTACATAAGAGAAATGATAGGAACAAATTATCTAACACATTCTTTGTTATTAACTATATAAATTATAAATTATAAAATTTTGTGAATCTTAATTTCATTTCATTCATAATAGTAGAAATGATACAAATGGAAATATTATTAAAAAAAAAAACATGAATGCTAGCATGAAACCTAATGCCGTTACATGAATCTTAATTCTTATCTAGTGAGTCTTACTCATATGTTATTAATTTCTCTTCCATATAAATAGCTCAGTGCATGGCCTCGTGCTTTAGTTTCTTTGTTTACCTTACAGTGTTACGCCCTCTCCAAATTTTACCAATAAGAACACAAATTAACAAGCTAGTTAATTGTTATGGTTAAGCATATGAAGTTTCATTCTTTTGATGATCCTAAAGAATATGTTAAACCCTGTCTGAGCTTCTCTAAAGTTCAAATACAAAGTGGTTATTTACTGAGTATGCAGGAAGAGGTCGACGTTGCATCGGTGGGCCGGGGTGGTGTAAGTTTAAGTTTCCCTTTAATTGAAATGTCCAAAGGGAAAGAGAACTAATTTGCCTTTAGCCATTCTTAGAATCTTCTATTATCACCATGTTACTTTTAGCTACTTAGGGTAAAGAAATCAGAAGCGAGGATATAATATCTTAACACTACGATATATATATATATATATATATATATATATATATATATATATATATATATATCTTCTTTCGGATTTTAGGATTTTCTTTAAAATATTTTTTTTGGTGCAGGGGGAAGATCGAAACCAATTTTTTTAAAAAAATATAGAAGATGAGGATGAGAAAATGAGCTTGATAAAATTATAAAAGAAAACTCAATGGAGCTGGAAGACCGAAGACAATACATTTCTGCCCTTGCTCAAAAACTAAGAAATCATGTGTTTTTTAACCGTCCAGGAGAACTTCTAAAAATATTAATTTCTCATAAAAATTGTTTCTCTACACCTTCATAAGTTTATAGTTTTATGCACAAAATCAAATTCTTACACGTTTGCCTTTTCATCTTACATTCGATTTTTTTAAACCACGTACAGAACAACTTCAATGTATGATATTTATTTCAAGTAAAATCAAATACTTACACGTTTCCCTTTTCATCTTACATTCATTTGTTTTTTGTTTTGCGTACCCAAAAGAAATTCAAGTTATGTATAGTAAATTCACCAAATAATAGTACCCATATGGGCTTAGAAACGCCCTTACCATATTATACTTTCCTCCATAATGTAAAGCACAAATTTACGAAAATGGGAAACAAACTGGGACATCCATTAACCCTCGATATACTTATTAGTTTAAATTCATGATTTACTCTATGCTCAAAAACAGTTTATAATGAAAACTTTAACTAGTAAGAATTTCAAAAAATATTGAAACATTATATACTAAAAATGCCCTTAATTAATTATAAACAATTAATCCTTTGAAAATTCTGTTGCAACTTTTTTAAAGAAAACTACCCATTTTGAATCGAGAGCCCTAATATCTAATTTGATTGCTTCTTCCCGTAATCTCATTGTACGGAGATAAAAAGAGAAATTATATTAGTACAATTTTTTTGTATAAAAATAAAAATATTAGACGGTAAAAATATATATAAAAAAAGAGAGAGAGAGTATAAGATAGGATGATTAATGTCATAAAATAAATATACAAGTTTACTTTATGTGAATAAAAGTCTGAATGGTTATTTAGTTTGCAGTTTCTGCATTATCCTAGCCTGTATTCTATCTCATTAGAATTGAAGTGGGGTCTTCCTCCAACGTTATGTACATATGTAAAAGCGAATTGAAGTGATTGAGGTGTGACTAAATACTAAATAGTGAAAAGTCTGAAACCCTAACTCCCAATTGGATGAGGTGCTTGTGTTGTGTCACTGTACATTGACAAATAAGTGGTATTAAGGAGGAGTCAAGATGGAAGGGGTTCATTGAGTGCATGACAGCTTTGTGCAGCAGACCAGACCCTTTTAAGATTTGATGGATGACAAGTGGAGAGAGAAATTCAAGAGAGAGGGATTGGTAAAGCTTAACACCAGGAAGCTAAGATTTCTCACCTGCAAATCTTTGTAACCCTAACTAAAGCTTTCTCTTCACCTGCTACATATGCTACTTTACATTGTTTCATCTTAAAGTCTATATTTCTATCACTTACACAGATCTGCACCCTTCTAAACAAATCACTGGGAAGACGCGTGTGATAGAGCAACAATTCAGTACAAGTTTAGAGAGAATGATATATACATGGGTGAACCTAGTATGGATACTTATTTAATTAAGAAATTAACCTCTTTTAACTATATAATTTTTAAGAAATAATTAAGTTATCTTCTAACTATGCCTTATCATGTTGATGTTATATAATACCACAAAACAAACAAAAATAATAATCATAAGAAGAAAAGGTCTCTTAATTATATAACCCCATAAAACCCTTATTTCTAAATATGATTTTATATGTTTTTTTTTAAATACTTATGTAAAGGTTCTTAAGGTATGAAATGATATTGAGAGAGAGAGAGAGAGGAATAGTGTGTGAATTGAATCAGAAGTAAAAGAATTAATTTGAACCTGTTGTTGGCATACTCATAGAGGCGTCCCCGGCTTGAGAAGACAACAAGAGCAACCTCAGCATCACACAGAACAGACAATTCATAAGCCTTCTTCAGCAACCCGTTACGGCGTTTGCAGAAGGTAACTTGCCTATTCGTTGTGTTCTCGATCCGTTTGATTTCTATTTTCCCTCTCCCCGTTTTCTTCTGAGAATTAGACCCTTCTGATATTATTGCTTCGTTGGGAAACTCCATATATGGCTGCACCGATCCAATCAAAGTTAGCTAGTTAAAAGTTATAATTAGCAAAAAAGTAAAACACCAAAATTGATATTTAATTTGGTGTGTCACTCCAAGGATGGATGAAATTAATAAGGAGAACCAACGAAGAAGCTTTGGAAAAAAAAATGGTCATTAAACTATAAGCTATTAAGCTTGTCCTTGATATGTATGAAGATAATAATTAATCAAAGACAGAAGGGAAAGAAACAAGGGGGGTGTGTCTAGCTAGCTAGTTAGGTTGTTGTACCTGTGCAATGAGAACTATTTGTAGTTCTTTGGTGTTATGCAACAAGTGAGGAGAAAATGTTGCAAAATGTGGAAGTGGTATGGCCTATGAGACAGGTATTAATGGACAGAAAATAGACCCTCCAACTCTCAGTACTGAAAATAATAATTTGGTAGTAACTCCTTGTGTAATGTTTGGAGAATAAAAGAAAAAAAAAGGGTATAGTGAGAATTGGGGTTTGGGATTTCACCTGTCAACTTCCATGCCCAATCTATTATAAACCGTTCATTTTCTTCATGTATGGGAAAAAGGAGAGAGGGGGGGGCGGGGGGGTGGGGGGGAGGGACAACGAAAGTGTCTTTTTGAAAGTGACTTTGTTAATGTGTGGGGTTTCATTCAATTCCAATGAGAGGGACGTGAACGTAAGTTTGCACGCAGAAGCTTGAATTTTTTAAGCATAGCTGCAGGGTTGCTTCTTGGATTTTGAGTTTTGGCATTTTATCCTGATAGAATCTGGTTTTGTTCCCTCCACTTAAGCCCCGTTTCTCTTTCTCTCATGCTTGAAACCTCAGTTTTCAATAGCTCACAATACCCGACTCTTGCATTTTTTTTTTTTCTAATTTAGGACTAATTAAGTTTGGATTCATGTTGAAATATCAGGTAACACGATTTTAAATAATATTCGATTTTATGTTGA
The DNA here is from genome assembly GCA_007407185.1 of Glycine tomentella. Taxonomy (NCBI): domain Eukaryota; kingdom Viridiplantae; phylum Streptophyta; class Magnoliopsida; order Fabales; family Fabaceae; genus Glycine; species Glycine tomentella. The sequence continues at coordinate 1,047,517 of PYAF01005855.1, read as the reverse complement.
AATTAAAATCAATTTTGCATCTGGAATTGACTGAATTGATAAAACTTTAATTAAGTGTGTGGTTTGGTTTCATATATATATATATATATATATATATATATGAAATATCAGTTTTAGTTAAATAAATTTTTATATGTTTTCACAATAAAGAAATTTGAGTTTTAGAATTGATAAAAAACAAACATTCAATCATAATGACATAATTTTAAAATCAATTTTAATCAAAATAAATTTAATTCGAAATTAATTTTACCAACACTTATCAATTCACACACTAAGTCATTTCTGTATTGGATGAAAAAAATTAATTTTGTAAACTTTTATTACTAACTTCTTTTTAGAATAAAAATATACAATATAAACAATAGCACTTCAAAATTAATTTTACTAAATCTCACCCAAAAGACATGTAGTGTTTGAGTGAGCATGCAAAATTGATTTTGGAATGAATTAATTTTAATTAAAATTAATTTTTAAGTAAAATAATTTATGTTTAAATGATTTATTTTAAAATAAGTTAATAATAAAATTTCATATAATTTTTTTATCAAACACAAAAGTTATTTAAAATTACTTCAAATTTAAATTAATTTTAGACTAAAATATAATTTATCAATATGAAGCCTAATATGTGAATATTATCCTATATTTACATCTTAAGTATGTGAGTTAGGTTTACTAATATTATATTTCATATGTCTTTTTATTTTATTTTATACATATTTCTTTTCATATAAATCATAACATTTTTTTATCAATAAATGTAGTTATTAATTAGTTAATTTTTATTAATAGGAATTTGAACTCATGATCTATTTTTTTTCGTTTAAATAGCAACTAAATAATGTGTATTTCTGTTAATACAATTTTTTAAAATTTACGATATTATGATAAGTCATGATCAAATACGAAACATACTTAGTGTAACGTCATTAAATTCCATTTCCATGGAATGTGAATACAGTTCATTATTTAATTATTATTTTTTACAGAATTTGACCAGGTTTTATGGTGACGTCTAGCTCTGCATAGGCTTCTCGTGAGACATCCTAATCATAATCTTAATTCTTCAATATCTACCTTGTATTTTGGGTAGTGGGAAAATCAGACTCGTTGTATTTTCAGTTGCAATTCTCTTCCTTCTCGTGACTTTCCAGTACCTTGTTGATTTGAACGAATTGGTTAGTCTTTAATTACCTTCATTAAACATTCGTTTGAATTAGGTGTTACAATGTTAGGACCACAACGGTGTGACCTCAAAACCTTGTGGAGTTAATTATGGTGGATTGGTGGGTACACATATAGACTCATCATCAGGAACAAAAAATATCTACGAAACCATTATATTTATTTTTGTTGTTTGAGACTGTGTCTACATGGATGATACGAGACTAAAGATTTATATTTATCAGGAATTGTAATTTATTTTTACTACAATATAAACAACTGTTAGTTTTTTTTTTTTTTTTAGAGATATGGTAATCAACTAACTATTGTATTTTAAAAAAATATTGTTTATTGTATGGCCCTTAAAGCTTGACAAGTACTCGGCTCATGGGACCCCACGTGCTTAGATCGCTGTGACCTTTGTCTCTCACTCATGAACTCGACCACGATGCATAGAAGAGTAGTAACAAACATGGCTCGAAATTGTGCGACTTCCACAACACTGGACATGTATATACAAATCTAAAGAGGAGATCTCATGTACGTTTTACTCATTCCAGTTATAATCATCTTAGAGCACCACTAACTTGTTCGTTAGAGTTCCTTTTACAAGTACCTCTCCCCACTTCAACATCATAGATCAAAGATTCCACTAAAAAGAAGAGGACAAAATAGCTCAATTGAATCTTGTCGAAACTCAGCAGGAACATTTTGGTACCTCCCCCCAGCTTCAACACCGAAGATCGGAGATTCCACTGAGAATGAGAGGACTAAACAGTTCGATCGGATCTCGTTAAAACTCAGCATGAACATAATGTATTTGAAAGAAAAATTAAATAATATATAAGCTTTTGTGAAGAAAAAATAAGGATACTATGTTCTAAAATATAAACTTTGAAGTAAATTACAGAAAATGCTAATTTCATAACACGGTTATCTTCAAGTTTTAGTGGCCCGTTTAAGCCCTAGTTAAACTTGTTGTTGATAATTAATACTTTAGAATTGAAATATATCCAATTGCACAAGGGTCAGAATATGAATAGTCAAGTGAGATAATATAATATATTACAACTGCACAAAACGATTTAAACAGAACATGTATGATGAGTATGAAACAAAAACAAATGCAGAGAGATGAAAAGATCTGAGCCCAACAAGGTTGTCTCCTTAAGACAATTTGTTCCCTCCAATTGATGCCAAAGGTTGATGAACAATTGTCTCCCAAGATAGAACGGATCAACATCTGAAGATCGGTGGCACTACCAATCAATAGCCCAAACGAACAAAGCGAATGCTTGAGGAACCACACATAAAGAATGAAGAATTTATGTGATATGAAAATGCAGTAACATGTAAGCGAGAATATCAGAAAAAACTTTCTATTTTTTTTTCTGATTATCTCTGTGTCTATATATAGACAACAAACAACTATGTTGATGAGTTTTCGGAACGGTTGGTAATAATTATTATTTTTCTAACCTTTTCTAGAAGCAGTTGAGAGTAGTTATTATATTATTCTAACATTTTTCAGGAACGATTGTAAGTAATTATTATATTATTCTAACATTTTCCAACCCATCTCTTATTTATAATCCATGGAGTTTAAACATAAATTCCAACAAAATTCAAATATATGAATGCAGTTTGTATATAAGGTATGCATGTGTTATAGTTAATCAGTTTTACATAATTAGAATCAAATATATGATTAATGGTACCTATGTTACATAAAGAGACTAATTAACCTAAGTTCTGAACAAGTAATTAATCAAACATTGAAGTGATAGATGTTGGGCCTAAATCCAGAGCATCACCTTTACGTCAATGAACTACAAATTTTCACACTAGAAACATATTGAACTTTTTTTCCATCGTTTAAACTCCTTTTCTTTAACTGTGTTTCCGCGTTTAATCAAATGTTACGTGTGTCGACCGAAAGTTAGAAATTAAAACTACTGCGTAATAACAGACTCAAGTTGACGTAATTTTTTCATGATACTTACTTATTGCTCGGAGTTTAGATGATATATAAACATGAGTGTTGTGGTTCCAGTTGTGTTACGGTGAACTAAAAAATCTTTACTTATAAGTAATTGTAAGAAAATATATATGATTGATGCCGTCATAATTATGATTATGATGCAATTGTACAGTATCAAAATATCTTGAAGTTACAATCGCAATTGTTATTACAGCAATTTAAAATCATGAGTGAGGATTTTATGATATATAGATCGAATCAATGTTTGACACTACACCTGGAATAAAAACCTGAGTCGTTTATTATATCTATATCTTCATATGCATGCATGTACCTTAGCAATTCATTTTTCACTTGTAAATCTTTAGTCACACTTAAAATAGTCGTGCATTTGATATTTGAATGAAATTTATAGAGCTGTCCATTTGAGATAGTCCCATCTCTATTTGGGTTGGTCAATCATGGAGCATGAAAAAAAAATAGTTTAGCTAGACCAGGCCAAATTAATATTGAGCTGAAATTTGGTTAGTTCAATCAAATCCTTGTCGAGCCGTAGTCTAAATGAGTTGGTCACTAATAACTCTTTTAAAAAATAAAAAATAAATAAAAATTATCAAAATAAATTAACTTTTACATAATAAGTTAATAAAATATTTTTGTAATCATTATAAATTAACTAAAATACAAAAATACAAGTTGTTAATTGTTCTCTAAGATAGAATAATGTAATCCACAATAATAGAAATAAAATAGAGTGCATGAATTAAAAGCTGCCATTATGTGTTAATTACATTATATATTGAGATATTTCAGAAGTAAAAAAAATATGTTTTATGATGATTTTTAATAGCCAATACCTTAAAAATTATTAACACAACCTTAAATCTACACTGACAAAAAGGACTAAATGAACAAATTTAAAAACATAAAGAGTAAAATGAATTTTTTAAAGAGGAAAGATCAAACTAAAAAAAAATAAGGACAAAAAATGATATATACTTAGTCTATTTATAATAATTGTTGTTTGCTTGTGTCTTTTATATACACAGTTGATCTTAATTGCTTAAGAGATTGGGATGCAAGCATTTTTTTTATACACACAAGAATAAATTAAGGGATGCCTTAGCTTTGCATACAGATAGAGAATAACAGTGTGTAATCTATTTAAAGCCTTCTACAAATGCAGCAAATTTATAATATATAGTATGGTTCGTCAACCATGTCGATGAAATAGATAATATTAAACACATATTCTAGTTAGAAGAAATATAATGGGTAAGACGATAATTATGCATATATATATATATATATATATATATTTGGGTAATCTGTGAAAGTTATTATTAAGTTTAAATTTTGTTAATGTTATAGTACATAAAAAAAGATATGACTAAATTATTAAAAGGACCGAATGAAGCTTTGTAAGAATGTTTCATAGTGGAGAGAAAAAAAATCATGGTGGTTAAAAAAAATGGATATACAATTCATCCTTGTTCCCAAAACTCTATTAGGTATAGAAATGATTACATATATCTTCATGTTTTTCTGATTTGTTGAAGGAATTTATATTTCTATTTTTTGTAAGTGGTAGGGGCAGTCGGGCAGATATTACAAGTTATTAGCATACTTCAACGAGAAAATGATTCCGGAAACAACATTTTGCATCTAATCATTCATCATATATATTTTCATATACATACATATCTATATATCTATAAATAATCGTAGTAAAAAGTGTTTATTTAGTAGTGACACAACTAATAGAATATTGTCACCATTTTTGAAATGGACAGTTGGAAAATTATAAGCACGATTAAAAGAAGAAACTGTTCATTAGGTGAACTACTTTGATTAGTCTTACCCAAATGCCTTTCGTTTCAATCAGTTGGTGTTTCAAGTGATATTCGCAAAGAAAAAAGAAAACGATTTTGCAAGACGACACCATCTTATCTTCATTCGCTGTAAGTGATGAATAAATTAGAACCCTCTTTGCAAACTGTTTCTGTTTCAGATATCAAATACCATGGAAAAGTAAAAGAGACGATTGATGGAAAATGTAGCTTCAATAACATAATTACGCACATCATTGAGATATGAATAATAAAAGTTATCCAACATAATTAAGCAATATAGTTTGCTCAAAGAAAATAATTAAGCATAGTAATAAGCTATCTTTTCCAAGTTTTCTTCTGTCTGCATGCTGCCATTGATTTGTGAGGATAAGATGAAAATGTATCATCAAATTTGTCTGTTGTAAAATCTACTGAAGATACGGACCAGGCAAAGGAAATCTTTCTCAATTCCTAATGCCTTATGTACTTTAATGCAATGAAATCTTCTTTTTTTATCATAAAAAATTAGATTAAGGAAAAACACATCTCATTGCCAAGTCAAAAAAGACTATTAATTTCAGCGAAAATTTACAGTAAAATTTGCACATGTTTTTTTAATCAGTCGAAGGAAAAATTTATTATTATACTAAAAGGGTACCACCGTAACAGTGGTACCTTCCAAACAGAACCATACAACCATAAAGAAAACTGTCTAAGACCTGTTAAACTACAACCATACACATCGCTTACTAATAAAAAAATCTGATGATCGAACACAAATCACAATCACAATAGTGTGAACGAAACACTCGACTAGAAATTTTGGTAATGCAGTGAGTTTCTTTTTGGTACAATGTAATATGCAATACTAATGTATTGCTGGAACGCCTATAGCTTGCCAGTTAGTGCCATCTAATTTCATATATAGGCATATTCATAGATTTGGTTATTGTGTGAATGGTCCCTAGCCATTATTTAGATTTCATACTCTAGCTACGTATATTTATTTCTAACATTGTTGTTGAACCTAAATTCAAATTTTCCCCATGCCATCTCTTCGGAGCAATTTAATGCCAATATTAAGGCTACATTCTATGTCCTAGTCTCCTAGGTGACCTAACATCATAAAAGGAAATTTGAATCCTTGAAGTTTCTTCTTTAAGGACCACGTTGTTCTAATATGGAAAGAGGTTTGATAATAACCCATTGATAAGTGCAATTATTCCTTCGTACCTACTCATAATCATGGTGTCTGAAATTTGGGCATACAACTCTTCTCCTTGACAATTTCTGATCGATCACATGCCAGCTAATTAAAGTTGGTTGTATGCATTTATATGACCATTCAACACTTACAACTAAGACAATTCATAGTTAGAAGGTAAAACCATGCACGAAGTAAAAAAATTAATACTTGGTATCCCTGACAACCGCATTACGTATTGTTTGTTAAGTGTAACGTTAAAAAGAGATAAGAAAAAAAGAGACATAAATTATTAGTGATAAAATATGACAAAAAGAGAGAGATAAAAAAATGAGAAGAAATAACCAGGTGTTGAATTTAGTGGGTGTCTAAAAATCAATAACAATCGTGTTAATGCCTTACTCTCTATTAGACATTAGTGCGTGTCTAAAAATCAATAACAGCTGCGTTAATGCCTCACTCTATTCTCTAATTCTCTTTCTGGATGTCTATTATGACTCAAGTGAAGTCTCCATGGATATTTTTCAGATCAAGTATTATCTTTTATGGATTGATGACGACATGAAAACCAATTCTTTATAAGAACAAGGAAAAAGAACAGGAACAAGGATTTTTTGAGGGTGGACAAAGTGAAGAATGTAGGACAAGAACAAGGATTTGAAACATATACACGCCATTTCTACACTTCAACTACGATTGCTGAGAATCTTTCATGTGCTGAAAGAGGTTTCCTTGCGTTGAACACTGATTCCTATAGATGCTACTTATTTCCTTGCAAAGCCTCACAATATTTCAGTAACCATATATCCATTATTGTATTGAATGTATACCAAAATCTTGCTTTTTGACTGGGAATAATGTGGTTGACTCAAATGCCTTTGTCAATTTTCTAGCCAAAAAGTGAGGTACTTCTTGTACGTTGAACAATACATTCAACAAATTGGTCACCAAATAAGAAGTCAATGGCCATGGACAGAGGAATAATTTGATCATCATCATATCGGTAAATTTTACCACCCATAAATTTTTGAAAGTCAACGCTTACGAAGTAGATTCAATCTTAATGATGATTAGAGATTTAAATATAAGACAATTGAGGATATTAATTGAACATGCTAGGCATGCTGCCACAATACAATTATGCATGTTGCCAGAAATGAGGCTGTTGCTTGTATTTGACTATTTGAGTACACACAAAAAATCTTATATTACTTAACAATCAAAGCTAAAAATAGTTTAAAAATATCCTCTTCTCTTAATTAATCTTGGTGTCTTCTTAAAGACAAAAGCATAAAAACTCACGAAAACTAAAAACAGGAAATACTTTAGATGGGATGAGCCTAGCAATACTACTATACTAGTAGGCTTGGTCGGAAGTTGGAATATAGTTATATGTGCTAATGGGTAAAAGACTTGAACTTCTTTTACAAATTTCATGATGCATATAATTGCAGCAGGACAACGATAATTGAGCAGGCTAGTTCTAATTAAGTGGATTGCAAATAAGTTAGTACCGATCAAAAGGACTAGAACAAATATGTACAAGTAGAAGATGTAAATAGTTGACTAGTACTATTCAAATATAAGAACAGCAAATCCTATAGAACCATATCATTGAAGGTTCTGAGAGAGAATAAATTAATAGTAGAGAAAAACTTTGGAACTATCTAGAAGAATTAGAAAAATGGAAACAGGGCGCAACAATAAAATTGGGTTCTGTATCCCGAAGAGAAGCAGCTCGTGTCTCATATGCCCTTATGGAGAAAACAAAATTGACAAAGCAAAATAGGATAATATGTTAAGAAGCCTAGTAAAAGCAAGTCAGGCAAAAAAGTTACTCCATATTTTTGTGTTTTCCAATTGCCCTACACCATCTACTCGGGTAATTCATAGTCATTACCAATTAATACGTAATGTATGGACCACACCACAACAGCAATATTGTAATCATAGTTAACAGCTGTGATTTGTAAAGCACAAGTCAAAATCCTGAAACACTAGTAGCCAATTGATCATTGATGTGAGGGACCACGACTATAAAATACGTAAGGAGTTGAAGAGGGTGAAGATGGCAAGAAGGACAATTAATTAATTGTTACAAAGAAATCAACACTCTGACATGGGAATGATTTTGTAGGAAACAAAAAATGTGTACCGTGTACGTACGATGAAACAACTTGTTAACGTCATTTAAATACTTTTATACGTTTCCTTTGAATTGATTGACCACAGAATTGGTTGGGGTATACTTGCAACATTGCAACCCTCATTTTTCGTTCTTTTTGTTGGTTGGGATCATAAAAGGAAAGGAAAATAATTTTTTTTCTTTCCAATCCCTCGTTTTTCTTTGTGTAGCTTATTATCGTCACGACCAAAGATTTTTTCGTGATCTTAAAAAAAGAAAAACATTTAATCAACCTTAATAGGATATGTTTGACTGTCAACACAGAAAGATCCCTAATAATCTATACGGCACGTGTAGCATGGGAAAGGGATATAGGAGTTTTTTGAGATATGCGAGGGAGTAGCATGGATATACATAAATTGGATTAAATTAAAAAAGAAAAATAAAACAATAAGCGGCACCGTTCCTTCACCCTCTCGTCCGACGCCGGCGACAATCTTGCGCCACCCTCCCTTCCTGATGAGACAGTATACCACAAACAATTAGGACAGCAATGTGAGATTTTTTGGTTTTTAGGTTTCCAGATTTGGATGTAGCGCGCGATGGGCTCAGAATCTTCTACATAGAGAGCGCGGTGAACACCTTAAATAGAGTTAGTGCAGCCGACGACGATGTTGATGCGGAGGACTGTTGTGCGAAGTCCAAACAATGTCTATCCTTTCTCTCCTCAACATCTCTGGCATCAGAAGGGAAGGAGAAGTAATCTCAGACCTGGAAAAGAGGAGTGCGAAAGGGGGCGAAGAGAAGTGCAAAAGGGAGAAAAAAGAAAAATGACAATTTTGGAATAGAAAGGCACGATTGAGCAACATTTCGATGATATTGCGGTCGTCGGTGAGGTGGTGCATGATATGTACCTCGCGGCCGACGTTGTTTAGGAAGACGAAACTGGCGGATGTCATTGAAGAAACGAAACCGCTCTTTTATTTTTATTATTATTATTATTATTATTATTATTATTATTATTATTATTATTATTGATTTAATCCAATGTGGACATCCACACATTAGCCCTACACTTATCTCAAGAACACTTTTTTTGCTTGATGGATAGTCAAAGATATTTTTTGGCGCCTAAAGATTAGTTGAGTAGCTGCATCTAATCCTCTAGTCAATGCCTTTCCATTCTATCATTTCCTATACCAAAAAAAAATTATAACTTAAATTTTGACTTTTTGCTTTTTTGAGACAAAACCATTAATTTAATCTTTTTAATGTTTGTTTTATAATAATATGGACTTTTATAAAATTTTGTGACATCATAGAAGTTTGTCAAGTAATTTCAAGAAACGAGAATAAACTTCTTTTATCTTCATAATACTTATTTGATATCTAAACAATAAAATTTGATGTGAAGTAAATGTTGCTGGTAAAAGTATGGGCTTGGTTTAAGTGGCCCAATAATGTTATGCTCTGAAATCAAAAATTGGAGGCCCAATAATGACCTGGTTTTGCATCGTTCCTGTTCTGTTCTTCACCGCGCCTGGGTTTCCATCCCTTCTTCTTCCTTTGAGTTTCTTTGCATTCATTATACCATTCCCATGGCTCAACAATCGTTGCTTTGTTCTTTGTGTCCACGAAAAACGCTCAAAATTTCAACCATGGCTGCAACCCTTACTCCAAGATGTTCTCTTCGTAAGTCCTTACTTTTTTATTCTGCTTCATCCCCAGGGTTTTCTCCTGGGTTTTCATAAAAGCCTTCAATTTTTAGCTATTGAGCTAATTTCTATTAAAATTCTGTTATTTTTTTTTCTATTAGCTTAGAGTCATTGAGCAAGTTTTATGGTAATAAGCATGCATCAGTACCGTGGTTGGATTGTTATTGTTGGATTATTATTGTTTTCATACATTTTTTAGATCTGCTAATAGTTTTGATAAAATATTTTATTTTTTTAATTATAGCTCATGCAGTCACACAGTATAAAGAATTTTTATTTTGTCATCCGATCATAAAATAACTCTTAGTTTTACTTTGTTGTTTGCTTTTTTAATAGTCAATCTGAAGTTGTGAAATTTCACATACCAAGCTTTGTGTAACTCGGTAGGCCAAAGTATGCATTGCATTCATTATGTGATGGATAAATCCCCTAACATTTTTATTGCCATGATATATATATATATATATATATATATATATATATATATATATATTTCCATATTGTTGAGCTGATTTTTTCACGGTGAAGTAATTAGCTTTGCTTTGGTTTCATGTGTTGAAAACCAAACTAGTGATTAAGGAATAATAACTTGTCTGGTTCATTAACATCGCATGAGATAAAATCCAGCAATTTTTTATCCCAGGTCAGTTTATCAATTGTGGCAATATCATAGCTGTGAACTTGTGATCACGGGTGATATTTTCAAGGATAAAACTTAAGATAAAGTTTTTTTGGTATTGTTGGCTGTTGATGTTGTTATTAAATTAGAATTAGAGTTTCATTTTTGGTAATCTACATAATAAAGTTTGCATTAAAGGACTAAAATGGATTATCAGGGTAAAACTCCAATTCTAATGGGAGAACAGCACAAACAACATCTAAAGAACTGAATCTAAGTTTCTTCTTATTTGCAATGACATGTTATTTATTTTTGTTATCTTTGCTAAAGTTGGTTATTTCAAGTTGTGGACAAGCTTGTAATCCAAAAATGCTAGAGATGGAAATTGGAATGATTTAGATCCATGCATGACTGATGAAAGAAATTGTGTGGCTTTAGCAGCAACAGCACGTTCATACAGATGAGGACGGTTCTGAAGGTAGTTGATAACTCGGGGGCGGAAAAAGTAATGTGCATTTCAAGCATTGAAAGGGAAGAAGGTGACACAATAATAGCATCAGTGAAGGAGGCACATCCCAAGTGTATGGTGTGGTTGTGCGTGCGGCCATGCAAAGGGGAAGGTGTGATGGAAGTGAGGTCAAAATTCATGATAAGGTCAAAATCTAATTTTGACCATAAAATGAAATGGATTATCAAGATTAAATTTAAGTCAAATAATTATGGTCAAGATCTCACCTCTCATTTCTTACTTTCCCATTAGATAATTGTATATAGATTTTTAATAAAAAGATACTTTTCGTATAATGATAGTGATGAAATTTGAATTTGTCGCCTTGTACAAATTATTCAAACTCCTCTTCAGGCACAAGATCCTAGTGACTCAAAGCACTTTCATTACATTGTTCAATCTTATTTTAACATTTTAATTAATAAATTTGATTATATTAATAAAAAGAAGAGATATCAAATTGTATTAAATAATGTGAGAGCACAACATAAAATACAACTACAAAACTTTTTTATACTGACATTACACTAAAGAGGAAATTAAATTCATGTATACATACTATACTGTACTATAGGAGTAATGTACATAGACACATATTTCAGAAAAATAAGAAGGGAGAAATTTAAAATAGATTCTCTCGGGACCCTAAAACTATTAAAGTAGGGTTTGAATTAAATTGAATTTGATGGGTACTATTTTGTCCTATA
>PYAF01005855.1:1019835-1035559 GCA_007407185.1 Glycine tomentella | reverse complement strand
TTTTTATACTGACATTACACTAAAGAGGAAATTAAATTCATGTATACATACTATACTGTACTATAGGAGTAATGTACATAGACACATATTTCAGAAAAATAAGAAGGGAGAAATTTAAAATAGATTCTCTCGGGACCCTAAAACTATTAAAGTAGGGTTTGAATTAAATTGAATTTGATGGGTACTATTTTGTCCTATATACTAAAGGCTGTAGTATTATTCACGCAACTCTACCCAGACGGGAAAAACAATTGCAAGGGTAGGCAACTTGGTAAACATTTAATGCCACAACGACAAAAGGCAATAAGATAACTCTCGAATATGCACCAAAGGCACGTGAAATACCATAGTTTTGGCATCCTTATATTCCCCTCCCGTTTTGTTACACATATACCTTAATCTTGATGGTGTCTCCTTTCCTCTCTTGAGAGAAAAAGTAAGACTTTTGGGTCATCCCACCAACCTTCCTTTCCTTTGCTTCATTCACATGCTACTACACTTAATATATACAAAATTTTTAATTTGCATGCATCCACAATTAATACAACTCATATTCCTTCAAATCTCATACTAAAGCTTGAATTTGCCCACCAGGAAAGATCTGAGTATCCCAGTTTCTTCATCATGGGTGTCCTTGGAACAATGGTAAGCTAGACATTTGGACACAATCATAGGGTGAACAAATTAATTAATCTCTCTCCATTATTTTGCTTTTAAAAATATCTGTAATTTGTGTCGTATATATGCTATACTTTTCACACAATTAATACCTGAGAAATCCCAAGTACAAAATTCATTTTATAAAAAACATATTCAGTAAAATATGTACTTTCTGCAATTTAACACACACTCATTGTAACTATATATAGGTTTTTCATTTTATGTTTTCCCCCCGTAATAACAGCCTGTTTTTTGTTTTCTGGATACCAGACCTGGAGTGATGCTTCTTTATCCTCTGTAAGTAAATGCTATATCATGCAATCATGTATCATTTTCACTTCATGATTGCTATAATATTTCTTAATTAACAATTAATAAGAAAGAAATTAAGCATCCTGGCCTACGCAAAGGCATGCATATTAATTATCTGATACTTGATATGACTAATCTATAAATGCTTGATTTCCTGGTAAATATCACAGATACGCATCAATGCGAGCAATTGAAAGTCCTTCAACCTTGGATGATCAACAGTGGCTAACGTATTGGGTTTTATACTCCTTCATGACCCTCTTTGAGCTTTCCACTCATAAGATCCTTGCTTGGTATGTTGACATCAACATAATGTCAAATTAAACAATATATATTTATAGGCACACAACAATTTAATATTTGAACTTTGGCATAATATATACAGGTTTCCCATTTGGGGATACCTGAAGCTTATGTTTTGCATCTGGTTGGTACTGCCAATATTCAATGGAGCGGCTTACATATATGAGAATTATGTGAGGCAATAGATAAAGAATATTGAAAGAAGCTGCTATGGCTATGGAAGTTCCAATTATTCTGAGGAGTACAAGAAGGTCCTTCACATGATGACCTTCGATGCAAGGAAAGAAGTTGAACGCTATATCGATAGATATGGCCCTGATGCCTTTGAGAGAGTAGTCAGAGCGGTATGATATACATGATACAAAACAACTAAAAATTATTTCGTCATTGTAAAGCTCATCTACATATCTGTGTTTTTTAACATTTTTTTTAACTTTCATATGTGCAGGCTGAAAAAGAATCAAAGAAGCGCTGAGTTAATAGTGACTATCGATTTGACGAAGTTGGAATGAAACGAACGTGAAATTGTGAAATCGACACTTCTTTCTGTATTTATTTCAACATGAAGGAGACGGAGTTTCAGAATCATTGTTTAATTAATTAAATTAAATGACAGCAATTATAAGATTCATTTATTTTATATGTATCTTCCATGGTTTAAGAATGTAAGTGACAGCATTCTATCTAGTTTGATATATTTAGTTTAAAAAAAACAAAATTATTTGGTTAAATTATATCTGTTTTTCGCTAAATCCTTTACAACCCTTTAACGAGTATTCTACTGCAATGGTTACTAATTGGTTTCCTCCAAGTTCCTTCAGCTAACTATTAACTACCCACAAAATTAAATCATGCTTAATTGGGATTAAAATAATGGAAAAGCCTGACGATCGCAAAAACCATAATGCTTTCATAAGCAACCTTTATTGGGTAATACTCATCTTCAAACAAAGCCACTTACGTAATAGTCATTATGTATAAATTAAAGTGGCGGAAACCCAATCTTATAATAAAATAAAACCAGTTCAACCTTTTTCCTTTAACGGTTTGCCATACACGTACTATATAGTAACTTTATTATGCATATGCACTATATAGTAAATAATACTGTATCGAATGAATGTTTTTAACAGATAATAATTAAAATCAGGAAGAAAATAAAAATTGAAACATAAAATCATGCACTCGTAAGATGAATTATCCTAAACTCTTCCGATTTTATATGCGAAAACATTCTAAAACGTAACAAATTGACCCCTCCTTATTTTCACTTTTCATACAAAGATGCTGTTGGTTATTACTTATTACTCGTTGGCATCACTTCCAGCTCGGTAATACATAAGTTTAAAATACAAGAAAGTTTGGCCAATATATAAAATACTTGGAGAAGTATGATCTATAAGATAAAGAATCAAACAAGAGCATCGACTGCGCAATACTTTGCCTACTAGCTTTTATCAAATGAAAAAGCTATCAAAATAAACAACTTTGGATTTTGATTAAATTTTATGTTTATTTCGTGTTGGATTAATTTAGTATTTTGGTCCTCTATTTTTTTTTGTTTAATTAGATTCTTTAATTTTTTTTGTATTCAATTTGATCCTTTAATTTTTAAAATTGGTTCATTTTTTAAAAAAATATGCATTTTATAACATTTTAAATTACTTAGTTGTGATTTTGAACCATCACAAAATGTGATTTTTTAGAATTTAGACTGAAAGATGAAATTGAATTAATTTAAAAAATTAGAAGATCAAATTAAATTCAAAAAAATAAAAAAATAAAATTGGACCTAAATAATAAATTAGATGAATAAAATACTACTTATGTACTGGCAATTAATATCTGACACATCATTAGCTCATTTTGACTCAAATGAATATGAGATCCGTTTAAATTTAATAAATTCATTAATTAATGTAACGTCTCCTTTGTAATTGAACTTGGAATGAATTAGTCAAATTAATTTTTTGTAATTCGGTTTAAATTCTCTCAACTTAAGACATGAATGCCAATTAAAACTATTTTTTCCATCAGAAGCAAGTTCACTGGATTAACTTTTCATATATCCAAAGCAGTTTGTAATCATTTCTTTTTTCTTTATATGAAAAATAACCGTTTTCTAAAAAATAATCAAAGCCAGTTCCAATTAATGAGGAAGTATCCAATGGTTAATGAATATAACTAAAGCCAAATTCAAGTTTTATTGAATAGGTTAAGAGAGATGGACTATTCCCTTATTCTAAATCCCATCTTTCTTTCCATTCTGCTGTATCAAAAATAAGCACATCATATCTTTGCCATGTGGGGAATACCTGGCTCAAAATTAGAGATAGATATCCAAAGCGTCATTCTTTGGGGACAAAATTCTGCAAAGGGCATAAAACTTCAAAACTGAGAGCTGGATGGAATTATATCAATTTTCCACCGGTTTCAGCAACCTGGCAATATTGATACATGGACAATCCTGTTATGTTCTCAAATGGATATATACTATGGAGGAGGAGAAACAGATATGATAAAATCAGTATACTTTTGTCAATTTTCTCTGAATTTCTACATCACTATCACTGTCAGTAATCATCGCAGGTGAGAATATGGCAGAATAGCTTGTAATCCTGATCCATATTTTAAGAGGAATTTAGGATGTGCTTCGCTCTTTTGGGACCAAGTCGGACAGGACCTGATGTTACCATGCCGTCCAGTTTAAAAGAATTCACAGCAGGATAACTTGCAGGATTTAGATTTTGTGCTTCATGCTGACAACACCTACTCCTAGCACTGCCCATGTGCGGATCCAGTTCGAGTGCTCCTGTGTTTCGTTGCAATTCCACGCTTGACTTTTCTTCAGGCAACCTAGACATACGACTCAAGTTTTCTTGCACTTGTATATTCGGTAACCTGGATTCATCAAGATTGGCTGCGGCTGCAGGTCTCTTCCTGGTATTTGCGCACAGATGATGCTCATCAAACTTACATCTGTCAGCGACCTTATTTATGTTTCTATTACCACTATTTATGGTAGAGGGTGTAACCGGAAAATGTAGAGGATGAACAATTGATGCTGGAGAAAGAGGAGTCGTCTGCATGGGACCTATAGAAGAAGTCAGATGATTAGAAGGAAAGCGAACTTCTGCTGAATGATTCACAAATGGAGTAGTGAAATTATTTCCCCACAGATTTTGGGGAAAATTTTGACTACTTGAAGCAGAAAATTGCCGAGGAAAGGTCCCTGGTAGCATTTCATCTTTTGAGCTTGACAACCACGATGGTGAACTTCTGTATGGACTATGAAACCAAGATGTTTTGGCCTGTTCATTCACAGTTGGCTGCAAGAAAGGAAATACAATGGCTGATTTTGTAACATGGGGATTTCTGTTCCTGTCATTCAGCTCACCATTGGTTACATGAGGCGAGTGACTAAAATTGCCAGGAGTAGGTAGTACCACTGATTGAGAGCTCAATCCTAGAGGTTTAGCTCCAGGTATAAACTGCTCTGAAAAGTCATTGGATGCACCATTAAATACTGAATTCGAACTAGAATTTTGAGTAATGGGATTGAAATAAGAACTGGCATTTCTGTTGACTCCAAGACTTCCATTTTGAGATACATGATTACCTTGCCGATCAATAAACTGTCGAGAGAATCCAGAGTATGTACTGCTCATCAATAAGGTGCTGTGTGCTGCTTGATTGCTTTGAATTTTTGCTGATTGCAATACATTGTCAGCTGATATTTGTAAAGGTGAACCAGATACCCAATTCTGCTTAGAACTTCTTCCCAATAAAGAGTGATCTAAAGCAGCATATTCAGAATAATTCCTTCTTCTGGATTCCTCATCAGGCCAAACATCTCCCGCGAATTGTTGCATCTCTTGGCTGCTTCTTCCAATTGGAACATCTTTACCCATCAACCTCATTGTTGGTTGGCTGAAACTTGGTGAGATATGATCAGAATCTTCTTTCAGAGAAACCACCCCATTTCTATTGTGTTTCCTGACCTGGTCATATTGATTCTGTTCGATGAATGTGTTTTTCTTACGGTTCAACTCTGAATTAAGTGGCGGGACATAGTGACCGGAACACATATCTGAAGAATTAGGTTGGTGGATATCTTCTCTCTCTCTAGATTGTAACTCGGTGACAGGTAATCGGGTTGGATGAAGTGGAAATGGATTAAGACCATCTTTTGAAAATGTCTTCTGAACAACATGATTCTCATTAATGCTTAAATTTTCCTGGTTACTTTGATGGAGAATATTATTAATGGGTAAGCCACCAAAAGAGCCACGTAATGTACTTGATGTATCTGACTGGTTGATCCTTAAGTCTCCACTTGAACTGAAATTGATTAGCTCACCATGAGAATTGAGTGGCAAACCAAAAAAATTCGGATCCAAACAGCTATTTTTGTCACTTCCTTTCTCCCAGCTTGTAATGGGGAATGAGTTATCAATCATATCTGCAGAAAGCATACGAGAAAACTGTCTTTCACCCAAGGCCTCGCCACTATTATCTTTATCTCCGTAAGTTTGCAATGGAGATTCTGGTTTTTCATTTGCATTATATGAAGCAGAATAAGATGAAGAAGGCTCCAGAAATGTCTCTGTATTTTCATTTGAGTTAACAGCATCAACCTGTGGATCATTCAAATGGTCCAACTTCCCAATGTAGCTGAAAGATCCAGATTCACACACATGTGTATTGATACCAGACATCTGCTCTTGGACTGCGGAAAGAGGTCTAGAAATGTTGGCATACGGAGAACAATGCAGGGTAGTTCTGTTGCCTCCATAAGAAAACTGTGAATCATTTTTGTCACAAACTGCCATCTTGGTCAACAATTCTGACTTCTCTTCTAACTGCTTCGACTTCTCTTGATTGATACATGGCTTCAAGAAGCTTGGTACGGTACCTTGTTCCAGAGTGTTAGAAAACTGTTTACTTTCAACTATAGGGAAAACCTCCTCTCTCTTTTCTCTGTCTATATTAACGGCAATATGATGATAATTTCTGTTTGGCTCCAAACTGGCAGTTTCTTCATCACTTCCAGAGGACTTCTCCTTTACTACTGAAGAAGCCAGCACATCTGAAGATAACTTGAACATGGATTCATCAAATGAATTTGTCTTTTTTGAACCAAGTATATCATTTTTGCCAGAGAATTTCACATGTCTGTCCGAGGTTCGCTCTTGATCATTATCATGGCTTTCTTCAGTACCATCTCCAATACTACTGCCACTTGATGTCTTTTCAGAAACATGTTTGAAGTGGTTCTTAAGAATGCCATGAACAGGAGATACTGCTTTTGGTTGCTCTCCAATTGAGTCACAGTTTTTAACTTGTTGCTTCTTTTCTACCGATAAGCAATTTATGCCTGATTTCTTTCTGTCGATAGAAGGATCAACCTCATGAACTGGAAGCATTTTATTATCAATTGTACCTTTTAGTTTTCTGGAACTATTTACTGCATTTTGCACCATGCGCTCGTAAGCATCATTCTGAGATAGACAAGATTAACAAAATTATGGATGTTATAATAAAATCAGAATAAGCTGACTAAGCTTTTAGGCTATGCAAAATATGAAGATAAATATTTTTTTTTTTTTGTAATGTAGCTTTTTTATGGATGTTATATGATAGCTTTTATAAGAAAATAAATAAAATTACAACAGCGTTTATGCCGAAAGATGAATGTGAAAGAATTTCAATTGTCTATGACAGTTGCTACATTACAATTTATAGTAACTTGATGTCCAAAGATGAATGTCCCTAAAAGTTTACTCAGACCATTAATTGGTCATCAAAAAGCTTTCTGCAATTCTTCTCCCTCATCAAAAAGCTTTTTGTAAAAGATTGAGGCCACTCAGTTCTTGACTATATTAATTGGTCATTTTAGTATCAATTTTCAGAAGAGGGAAACATACAAATCTATATACACATATATCATAAATGCATAGATCATATATTTAAGTAGCTATAAATTACACTTAGGTACTAAGAAAAACTATTGAAATTTTTTGTTATCAATACATCCCAGAAAATGCTCGTAGTTAATAAATATAAGGTTATTTGAGCATATATATTCTGGTACAAATATACTATTATTTTTAAAGCTTTTACGAGTGAATATACATGAAATTACCATATATTAACCTAGATGTAGGTATAATTATATATATGAATACCAGCATGAAGAATGCATGAGAGCTTCAATTCAAAATTTTATTTATCGATAGTAAAATCTATTAAAAGCTTTTACGTATTAATAAAAAGTACATATCCCTAAAATCGATTTTAATTTACTTAATAAACAGAACGCTAAATAAACTTGGACATTTTGGTACGAATATTATTTTTTGGAAAAATTTAGCTGTAACTGAAAGCTGGGGCGTAAAATAATTATATGCTATTAAGATATTAAAAATCCGATAAGTTGCAATTACACTGTGATAAAATAAATAAAATTGTAAAGACAACCCTTTTTGTAACAAATTTTCTACCTTGTATAATTCCACTTTGGGGAATCATGTAAGGAATCTTCTGTTTGAAATCACAAGAGATTACTTCGAAAAATAATATCCTTGTAAAAATTGTACTTCTATAACGACATATACATTCTTATCATTGTTTATACGAAGAAGAAGCTAACGAAAAACACATGAATGGATGTAGCAAATATAATTACAACAAACAACTATTACAGATTCTGAAATTAACCAATATCACCATGTGGTTAAAATTATTATTGTAAAATATTTTTACGATAAATACCTTGCTTAGTTCGTTCTTTTAGAAAGGAAATTTAAAATGCAAATTAATCACTCTTTTAAAATGAGAAAAGCCTCTAAGTATAAATAAAATATTCCTAAAGTCATTTATTTTAATTAAATTAAAAAATAGCGGGATATTAATTAATACTTTTCTCTAAATTAAATGGATTTTATTAAAAGGGGAGGGGAGGACAATGGCAAATGCATGAATCATGATGCTTAAATAGTTTTTTAATTTACATAAATTTGAGACTGCTACATTCACTGTTGAAATGCACATATCACATATGATACACTTCTGTAGAAATTTACGTGGTCCATATAACCCCATTCCAAACCTGAGATTCTGTAGAATCTGAATGCCGAAAAAATTCAATCCATTTTAATCTTGAAAAGAAATGACTGGAAGGAAAAAAATAGAGAAAAATAATTATGTACTGAAAGTGAAAGTGGAAAAAGTTTTACAGTCATTCAAATAGTCCATCATATATGATAAATTATTGATTTTTTAAAATAATTATCTTAAAATAATTTAAATAATTATTTATAATTTGATGACGATGTAAAACTATTTTACACTGTCACTGGATAAACATTAAACTAAAAAAATATTATGATTATGGAACCAGAGTTTGAGAATATTTTTGGAAAATAAAAGTATTTACTAAGATTAGTCTAGAAACGTTATTTAAAACAACAATCTAGACACTATTAAGATGCCATTACTGATACAATAAGGACGGTCAAGTTATAAATTTCACTTCTAAGGATACAGTTGGCAGCAAGATCATATCATTTTTATATCATCATCGAGTATATAACCTTCATGGCTAGCCAAGTTAAATATTTGACTACTTCCACTTTCAAATTTCGGCCAACGTAACCACAAACTGACATTGTTTTCGGTTTTCTCTTGGTTCTATATACACTTAGGTTGGATTCTAATAGACGAGATTGATTTGATCGTATCTCAAAATTGTCTAACACGTCCAAAACACGAGTCGCTAACTTATGTTGATCGATACATCGAAGTCATTCTCCCCACAGAGCAACACTTTCAGAATATATGATCAGGTGCCTCACAACGACAGAAAGTCCAAAAACCATTATACGTACCATCACCACCCCCTACTTCAATATACGCCATAAAATATGTCCATGCGATAATGATCTATCAAACCAAGTCAGAGTATTCTTTTTCTGATGATACATGCCCATCTAGAATGGCATATGCAAACATTCATCAATCCAAGTCAACTAAATATACACTTCTGACAGACCCAATAAATGATCTATCAAATTCTGGACCTCCACTTCCAGATCTCCCACTAGCCAAAATACATCCAGCTGTAAGCTGTGTATAAAACCTCTACGTCCGAAAAACTGGCCACAAGAGATATATGATGAGAATCTGTTGATCTACCCATGGCCCATATGATAATTCCCCCCCAAATTATTACTTAATAGTGACGGGGCTAGAGAAACCCCTCATCATTAGACTCAGCTCTCTCTTCTACCTCGTAACCCATGAGTGGCCCCTTCTAGCTAGGGTACTTGTACTGATTATACACACAACACACACACACACTACAGCTGGAGCAACATTCTTGCAGGCTTCACTACCTTCTGAATCCCTTCCGCGCACGAAGGCACTTGTCTTAGTTTTCCTTTTTCGTAACTCCCCTTTCCCAACTTTTACTTGCCGCGTATTTCGCTCAAGTACTCAACCAAAAAAAAAAAAAAAAACCACTCACTTTCGTCCACAAATATGTGAAGATCTCTCTAATCAGCTTTTTCAGCAGTAAATTTATGTAGAAAAAGCAAGACATAGAGTAAGGAAAGGGAAAGCTATATAATCCCATGGCATAAGAAACTATATCAGCGCAAAATCTACAGTAACGGGTAATATTTTATGCGCAAATTCCATCAATTGCATACTTATTAGCCAGGAATTAGCTGCAAATCGCGGAAACATACAGCAAATAACGAAAGATAAACTTATATTTTATGAGACAAACAACATACCTTGTTCCCAGTTGGTACGTTGTTGAAGGCATTCTTCTTTTTCTTCCTCTTCTTCTTGCTCACAACTGTCTTCTTCTCATGGTTCACGAACCACACACCACGATCACAGTGCTTCTCCACCTTGCTTTTCTTCTTCTTCAACTTTTTCTTGTTCCTATTCTTCATCGTACTCTTGTTGTTCTTAATTACCGAAGCAACGGGACTAGCAACAGTAGCAGAAGGAGCAGGAGTGGCGGAACTAGTTGAATCTCCACCTGAATAGCCATAATCGGATTTCTCCTTATCTTCTTCCTCAACCTGAATCGCTTTCCTTTTGCCGGCTTCGATCGGTGGTGCCACAGTGAGAATCTCCGCGATCGAGCGCTTCTTCGGCGCCTTAGGTTTGGGAGGCGCCTTAGGTATGGGCTTGCAATTAACCGTCGTCCTTCTCATCTGCCGCCGTTCCTCCCTGACGGCCTGTGCGAGGCAACCGTCTATGTGCGCGTTTACTGCAGTCACCGTGGCGGCGTTGAAATCTCGACAAACAGGACACACCATCTCCATCTTCTCCTCCGAGGAATCTCCTTGGTCCGATTTCGCCGACTCGCCACCTCCGCGCGTGGATCTCAGCGCCTCAAGCCGCCGAGAGAGCCACTCGAACTTCGTAACGGTAATCGAAACATCATCCGCCTCGCCCTCGCGGAACGGCCAGAACTTCAACACGCTCTCGATTTGCGGCAACGGCGGCAGCTGCGGCTGTGGCTGTGGTTGTGGAGGCTGTTGTTGCTCCTCCACCTTGAAAATCTCGGCGATGGAGCGCTTCTTCGGTGGCTTCGACTTCGACGAGGAAGATTTCAAATTCATAATCCTCATATGGCGACGCTCCTCTCTCATCGTCTGCGCGAGGCATCCGTCGATGTGCGCGTTCACCGCCGTGAGCGTCGCGGCGTTGAATTCGCGGCACACCGGACAAACCATCTCCAATTTCTCGTCCTCGTTGTTGTTGGAGTCGGAAGGAGGCGCGGATTTCTCGGAATCCATAGATTCTGCAGATTCCTCTTCGCTGCAATATCCGTCGCCGTCGCCGTCGTCGTCGGTTCTAATAACTTCCGCAGCAGAAGGCGGATTCTCCGGATTTTGGGGGTGGTGGTCGTTGGAATGGTCGGATCTAGGGCACGGATTCATCGGCGGAAGCCACGACTGAACCTCCTCACGTGATACGTCAAGTGAGGAGGTGGATGCGAAGGGCCAGCACTTGAAAACGTCGATGGACCTCATCTTGGATGTGTAGTCCCTGCAACAGCGAATCAAAACCTATAAAGCGTGGTTCTATGCATTTATGTTAGTAAAACCAAATCCAGAAACAGTAGATAATAGATAAATAGATATACCTTATGGAGAATCCATCAAACGTAGCCGCCATGATCAGTGATTAGAAGAAGAGAGAGACTATGAGGATGAAGCAGAAAACTGAGAAAAGAGGAACATTGAAGATTATGATTATTAGATGAGAGAGAGAGAGAGAGAGAGTAGTTAACGTTTTGCGCTCTTACAAATACAATAGAAGAGAAGAAGGAATGGGAGAGAGTGTGTTGTGTGTAGCTGTCTGCTTGCTTTTCCCTAATTTATGACTGAAAGGGACGTATGAGAGAGTGACGACAGATACAGAAGAAACGAAGGTGAGAGAACATTTTATTACTTAATTAATTAACACTCATATTTAGCGTTGGTGCTTCTTGATTTTCGTTGATTAATTATTTTATTATTGCTAATCAACTCTTGCGCTTTATTCTTATGTTTCCATGCATGTAGTATTTTCATTTTTTAAAATTAAATAAGTTATTGCGACTTGTGTTGCCGAAGTTAAAGGGGGTGTATAACTAGTATTTGTTAAATGTTAATGTTAGATTTGTAGTATGATCTATTGTGTATTTGTGTTATATGCCCATGCTCGTGTACTTACATGAAACAAAGATTCTGCTGTAAGACCACAAACACTCCACCATACGCGATCACCCACCAATCCACGCGCTTTCTACCTTCATAATAACATTTTTTTATTATTATTATTATAAATAGTTTCCGAATTATATTTACATTGCTTCGTTTTTTTGTATACAATTAACGCGTTATTTTTCATGGTTTTGAGGTCCACTTTTTTTAAAATGGAGGTTTTGTGGTCCACTTAAATAATAAGAAATGAATAAATATAACTTAAGAACTAATGATAAATCATGTGAGATTAGACATAAAATAATAATTATTAGAATTCAATTTACGAAAAAAAATTGAAAAAATATTCACTTAGGAAAAACTCAAATTTCAATTACTACTTAATCTTCATTTTTTCTTCCTTTCTTAAGAAAGAGGTGGGAAAACAGAAAACAACAACAAAAAAATTGATATGATTTTCTTTCTTTTAATACTTTCATTTGTTGAGTTTTATTGAGTTATATTCACTTTCACTTTGTTTTTGTTTTTTTTACTTTCATTTAGTTTCTTGATTAATATTAATTAATTCACTTTTGCTTTGTATTTAGTGGCGATGGCAAAGAAATGGCGAAAAAGTGGTGTGAAATAAGAGAAAACAACAAAAGTCAATATTCTTTTACAACTTTCCTTTGAGTTTTATTATTAATTTAGAATTACTTTTTCTCCATATTTGGTGACTAAAATCTTGAGTTTTACCATTAATTTATAATTACTTTTTCTCAACATTTGGTGACTAAAAGATAAGAAAAAAATGGGAAAGAAGCGTAAAAAGGGATAAAATAACAAGAGTCAATTTATTATTTATGAAATATGGTGAAAATATTTTTTAAAAAAGAAAATGGTGGATATCACTTGCATTTCTTTTAAAGTAAAAAAAAAAAAAGATAAATGATAAATAAACGCTTAAAGATTTCACCTATAATTAATTTTGCATGATGGCATAATTCCTTTTGCATAACAATATGCTACGATTGATATCCACTTACATTTTCCATCGACCGCTGAATGAACTTATCATATGTGTGTCTCTTGTTTTAATCCAAATTCCATCAATGTGTGTCTCTGGTTTTATTAAGACAGGACGCATGCAGGTTGGACATTTGTACATAAAAAATATACCTGGATAGAATGCATCTAATTTGGACAAATTTAGATATATAGAGCTTTTTTTTGGTGGCATTTTGATAAAGAGCTCAACTCATTAAGATTATGATAAATGATAAAGCTAGCTTGTAAGAAGAAATTGTACATTAGAATTATCCAAAGATGTATATAATCCTCTAAAAATGTAAGTTAGTTTACAAATTTAGTTTCCAGTTTTAATTTCATTTTTATTAATTGATCATAATACATTTTACAATATATATCTGGTTAAATGTTTCTTCAAAATCACTGAATAAGGTATATATATATATATATATATATATATATATATATATATATATATATAAATTGTCTAACTTCATGGTTATTAATTATTTTAACGAGATCACTCTAGATAATCCACTAGTTGTGAAGAGTTAGACATGAATTGGTTCGTCCAAATAATTTTGTCTTTTTCTTAATTCTGAATATATATTTTTTAATATGATCTTTATTTTTATAAATTTTAATCTATATTCTCATTTTTATTTATACTTTCTTAAATATTCAATATACGATATTAAGGTAAAACCTATAATTCACTGAAAGTGATAATAACTTCTAAAAACAGTTGTATTTAAGAAAGTCTTCAAAAAACATTCTGGTAGCAAAACAATTCCTTAAAATATTCTCATTCAACGTGAGCTTTTAGATTTAGAATACAGAACTAGACTTAAACCGGAAACAAGGAGTTATTTGATTCTATTCTTCTTTTTTTAAAATTGTTTTGAAATAAAAATTAGTTTTATAATCTCTTAAAAGAAAAAAAATATAATTAAGAGATTTAATTTAGTTGATTAAACAGAATTTATGTTATAAATGTTTTAATATTGTGTTCAATTTTTATGGATAAAAAAATTATTCTTCTAATATATTTTATTTATCTCTATTGTTTTCTTATCACATAGTAAACCTTGTTTCGTACTTTTTTTTTTATTATTATCTAAAAATATTTAGATAGATATCCACCAAACATATTTTCCTAAAAACATTTATTTTCGAAAAGCTACGAAAACTGTTTTTACTTTTTAGAAATAGTTATGAAACAAGAAAGCCCACATCTCTTGTTACTATTGTTTTCCAACGTTGTAGGTACTATGCTTGAGAATTGAAAAGACATGGAATGGAAGGAAGTATCATGAAGCGCGTGAAAGGGACGAGTTATGTGGTGTGGTGTGTAGCGATGCTTAGAAATTAGAATATGAGGTGCCCCCACTAACACATTACACACAGTTGTTAGAAAAATAATTAGGAAACCAAAATTATCAACATATGAAATTATTTCACATATAATTAATAGATGAACAATTTTTATAATAATACGATAAAAAAATAAATATAATAATAAAAGAGAGTTTAGAAAGAGTTTGAGTTAAACCATGCTATGTAGAAAAACGTTCTTATTGTACTAATAGAAACGATAACCTATTAATCTAATTAAATACAACAAAAAGATATGAACAAAAAACATCATGCTCCAAAACGTATGATTGTAGTAATATAATATAATTTTATAATAAAAATAAATAGATATATGATATTTTGCTGTAGATGTGTATACCTATGCATTTTTTATTTTTATTTTTTTATAAGAGAAAGCTATATATAAACAAAAATAATAATCATCAAATATATTGTTGAAGTTTCATAACTAACAAACTACTAACAAATATTACATTAATCTTAAAGGCCTCCAACATATAAAAAAATAAAACTTAGTCAAACATAATTTCTAACAAGATAAAAATAAATAGATAAAAAAATTATCTTAAAAAAAAACCAGATTAAAAAATATTTACTTTAAATTTTAAATTATAGAAAAATATTTTCCAACAATTACTTACCCCATGCATCATTTTGACTTTAAAGGGCTTTTGACTGATTAAACTTTAAAGTAACGTACACCGCAAATTACCAACTTCTCCAACACATGATCTTTATCTTTAGCCTGTTTAAACCATAGGATAGGATGCAGCCAAACACTCTCACTTCCAGTGTTTTAATTCGGGTAGATAAGAGTTTTTTTTCCCAGATAAATATGTTAGATAAAATTATAGTTGGGTGATAGTAAAGATAACTTTAAATATCAATTATAATGTGAGGTAAAAGTAAAATATTATTATTAGATGAATTTATATAATTTATAAACCACAATCAATCCAAAAATATTTCATGATCTGTGAACACTCATTCTTGCATAAATTTTAAGAATTAATAGTGAATATAATAAAAGTATAAAGAAATTTTAT
Source organism: Glycine tomentella (assembly GCA_007407185.1). Lineage (NCBI taxonomy): Eukaryota > Viridiplantae > Streptophyta > Magnoliopsida > Fabales > Fabaceae > Glycine > Glycine tomentella. Next base: position 1,020,123 of record PYAF01005855.1, on the reverse strand, counting down.
ATTAGTATTCAACGATAATAAATTAACATATATGATAAATTGTTTAATAACTATCTCAATATTTATATTTATAATAATTTTCTAATTGGTTGGTAATATAATATTTTATAATAAAAATATATAGAAATTAAATTTTAATAACTTTTTTGTAATATTATAAATATTATTTATGAAAAATAATTTTATTCAAATCTTTGATAAGACTTTACTTATTTTTTTATGATAATATAAAGGAGTAAGACCAAAAAAATATAGAACTTAGAAAAACTTTTTTTGAATCTTTAATTT